>VUQI01018242.1:4268-64514 GCA_015106735.1 Paratilapia polleni | reverse complement strand
AAAGAGATGTTTTTAAAAAAAAAAAAAAAAAAAAAAATCAAGATATCTAGCTAGCTGCTAAACCTCAGTCAAAATGTTCTGACTTGGGCATGTTCAAAAACTAGCGAGTCAACAGCTTTGCTAAGTGCACCAGTATAAGACGCAACAAGCCAGCCACTGCTTCCTAACTGCAAGGCTAGCAGCAAGAATGTCAGCTTGGCGTCTGTCTTGCAGGCTTTTTATTTCACTAAGCTTTTGCCTAAAGCCAGTCCACTTCCTATGTTAAAGTCCTCCTCGGTCTCTTATCCTCTGACTCTGATATCCGTGCATTGAATGCTTATTGTGTTAGCTAGCTGAAGACCCATAGTCGGTGTTGCGTGATGTAGTCCTACCAAGTGTTTTGCACATTTCATGGGCAATTGTACCTGATCAACTTGAATTACAGTGCAAGAACAGATGTTTTGGAAGTGGAGTGGGAATGCCACTGTAAGCCACTGTTGGGCTTTGAGGGCAGCTGTCTAATGCAGGATTCATGGTACCGCTTCAGTGTCCATTTGTGTAGGTATTTGGCTAAGCCGAGTGAACGATTTTGGGTATGCGACCTATGCAGTCCTCGAGAATGCTCAGTCCTCCAAAAAAAAGCAACAGTACGTGGCCTGACGGGAATGGCGCTGTGCGTAGGTCGAATACTGACTGGCTGAAAAGTGGGCCTGAAAGGGAAAGGAAGCGACAGTTGGGTTCACCTCATAGAGAGAGAGGCGCGAAAAACCATCAAAGAGCCAAAAAACAGCACGAAATACACAGACAGTGGCTGCAGTCAACACTTTTCATTGCTTTTAACACTCGGTTTCACTTCAGCCTTTCGTATGTTATAACTTCAGTTTTCTCTGTGGCTGGCTGAAGGACCAACAACAGCACAAGCACGAGTAGTCCCATAGATGGTATAAAAGATGGAGGTGGCTTCAGGGTATGAAAAGTGAAGCCAACAAGAAGTGCCTTAAACGTGCATTCTTTTTAATAGCCACCAGGGGGTGTTACCTGTGGTTGCAAAAAGACTTCCAGTCCTATAGAAGTTTAAGGGGAAAAGGGCTCTCTGACTTGAGCTCTGTAAATACTTTTCTGCTGAGTTTATGGTCTCAGTCACTCATTTCGGGTCATACTGAATAAAACATGAAGTCCATTTTGTAAATCTTGGTCATACTATGTCTCATAAAGTAGGATTGTTCACTGGCTATGGACTTGTGATTGACAAGTCCTTAGCGGGGCTGATGTGGCTCGGGAGTTGGAACAGGTCGTCTGCTTATCAGAAGGTCGGTGGCTCGATCCCCGGCTCCTCCAGTCTGCATGTCGAAGTATCCTTGGGAAAGATATTGAACCCCAAGTTGTCCCCGATGCATTCATCGGAGTGTGAGTGTGTGCACGAATGTTAGACAAAGCGCTCAGGCACAGAATAAAAGCGCAGTATGAATGTGTGTGTGACTGGGTGAATGAGGCTTGTAGTAAATTACAGCAGGAAAGCACTAAGTACCAGTCCATTTACCCACCCCTCACTCGGCACGTCCAGTTTAAAAACACCAAGATGGTGTCAATGAAAAAGCTAATCTCGAAGCTTCAAAATGGGACTTCAAACGGGTGACATCATAGTGGCTATGTCCATCTTTTATACTGTCCATGAGTAGCCCAGAGACTGGTTATTCCACATATTTTTGACACTGCCCACTGGTGACAGTAAACAGCTACTACATGTAGATGACACTCTGCCAAGCTGTGCGTAGGCTCTGCGTAGGATGAATACACAACTATGCTGGCCCCTTAATGTGCTTCTTTATTCCCCCCATTCAAATACAAATACTAATGCCTTCAGCTGTTGGTCGCATGAGCCTGTCAAGAATCAAGAGTGTCATTGCAGCTAAAATAAAAAACATATACTTGAGTCCCTTTGGTTAAGTCCTTTTGTGTGTAACAAATTTTGAAGCAGAGTAAGACACAGTTTGGGATATACTGTATAGTGTGCATCTTAGGAATGGTGGGCCTCTTAACAACCCTTTGGGAGAGCTTGTTCTAGACTGAAGGGCACCGATTTCTGTTGCATCTGGGAATACCACTGAACCAAACACAACAAAACACTGAACTAGTTAACTTTGAGCACAGCATGACTACAGTACTTTAAATGTACTCAGCACAACTCTGGAAGGTTTGCATGCTTTTTCCATCAATTAGAATAACAAAAAAGTAGAAAGTATTGCTTGTTTTTCTCTGTTTGAAAACCCAAATTGGCTGGTTTTATTTTGTATTTCTTCACAAGATGATCGTATTAGTTAGCTACACTATGACTAAGTCTACTATACAGCGGACTTGTTACTGCAAAAGGGAGAAAAAGAGCACCAGAGTTAGTGCCAGGGTTTATGTGATGTAACCTCCACCCTCCGCCTTTTCACTCTTTTTCTCACTCTCACTCTCTATCATGCTCTCAATTCCTTGCTTGGCTGCTTGCTACCAGACAGTACAGTGGCCAAGAGCAGTTGAGTGACAAGCTGACGGGCCAAATCGTCGGGTCCATTGCATCCCCGAGCAGAGACGCCAGCCACCTCTGTACTTCTCCCCTTCCTTCCTGCCTTCTGGGCCAGGTCCAGAGCCCACATCCTGGGAACATGGGGCCGGACGGCTGGAGCCGACAGCACAATGAGAGAGTTCATAGGAAAAGCCGTGTCCGCGTGTGGCTGGAGAGGCGCTGATGCTGCCCATGTCATTTTGGCAACACACACGGCCCGATGTGCTTGCGTCAATCACGCCAGAAGTCAAAGACATGCTCCATTAATCTTGCTCAGCATCACAATCTTTTACCCAATGACTTCTGACAGCACAAAAAACTGTTTTCTCTTTGTTCTACTTTGTTATTGTTCATTTGGTGTCCATATGAGGGTCTCTGATGTTCATAAAAAAAGGTCCTACGTATGGGAGAACAGATTTCATGGAAACAGATTCTCAGAGTAGCATTTCAGATAACAAGAACACAGCAGAAAATAAGACAACATGTTATAGCTGCAGCTGAGGACAGTATCACCACAGTGAGAGAGAAAAAAGTGTAGAGTTTAGGAGCCTGCGGACAGTGTGACAGTTCAATACATTTATCGAAACAGAATCTCAGCAAGGCATGAACTCTTAAACTTTGCCCCTCTCACTCCTGGAAGTATCACACTGTGGTGGCCCGGCTGTGTTTGAGTGCTAGTGGTGAATACTCCTTAATACGAACACACAGTTTGCCCCTCAGCCAGGGGTTTTGAAGCTCCAGGGGACAGAAGTCGTCCTGAAGCCACTTTTCTCTGTCGTCCACGACCAGCACAAGGCCAAAGTGCTTCAGCTGTTCGGGACTGTAGTAAACACACTGCTCCTGTTGATCGCCGTTTCCGCTGCTGCGCATCATCCGCCGAGACACAACGTTCATCTCTTGTACCACAAGCTGGACCATTTCCCGCGCCGATGTGCCTGGAGTTACACAAAGCTGAAATGCAGGAGGAGAATTTAGCTTTTGCCAAAATAAACACAAGCCTTTTTTTTCCCACTGTAACTTCAAAATGAATCAATACCTTAACACTGGTCTCCTTTGGCAGACCTGTGCGATACTGTGGGTAGACTCTGAGTGTGGCATGACAGCCTTTCCTGAGAGCAGCAGGTGACGGTGAGGCGAGTCTCTGAGTGCCGCTGTCCTCTGATAATGTACGTGCCGGTGGAAGCTGCGGTAGGCAGCGTTCAGCGGAACAGCAGCGCTCCACTGATGAGGGCCTGTGCCATCTTCGCTGCGGTGAAGTGGAGAGTGAAGGGCAAGTAGTGTGGTAGGAGTAAGGCTGCTGGTGGGCTGATGTGGTGGAAGGGAACTCCAGACTGCTGGTCCTCACACAGAAGGCCTGTCTCTTCTCTGTGATGTGCAACAGCTCAATCTGCCTGCTGGGCAGGATGAAGTCACTGTCAAACAGCTCCGGAGCCCCCCTTCGCCTTTCTCCACCACATCGAAACCCTCCACCTCCTCCACACCTCTCACCTTCCCTCCCGTGCTGTGCCTCTGAAGCCTGGAGGACATCCGGTGTAGAATCCCGCAGAGCTCCCCCTCCCCGTCCACCCCCACTGAGATGCATCCCTCCTCCTGAACCGCTCCCGTCACTACGCAGGAAACCACGGGGCTCCAGGGGTGCAGAGGACGAGAGAGGCGAAGGGGACAACAGGTCCAGCTCACGGGGGCTCTGGGCACGACTGGAGTCATAATCACTGTCAGTAGTGAGGAAAACTTCAGAGGAGCCTTCCTCATCTGAAAGACCAGCGAAATCTAGAGGACGTGAGAAAAAGAAATTTTTAAGAGTAAAATAATTGCACAATATCAGATTTTCTGCTTTCAAAATCTTATATTTTTAACAATATCTTTTTTTAACCACAAAATCAGACATGTTTCTGACCTGAGTGCTTGTGGCAGGGTTCGGGTGAAGGCACAGGGGAGGGCATGAAGTCTGGTTGAGATGAGGTAGAGGGAGGCTTGTCAGGCATCACTTCCTTAGAGAAGTCAATTATCCAGCTTATAGATATGCCTCCTGTTGGCTGCTTGTAGCGGGCATACTGCAAGGCATCCATAATCCACCTCACATCCCTCCACACCTCCTCCATTTGCTGTTGTAAAGTCATTAGAGATTATATAAATTACACTGACATGCAATGCCGTGCTAATCTGGAGCTGTGCGTTATTAACCATATTATGTAGTAAACGATAATGGGATCTCTACACAGAGCTATTGCTACGGTGTCAGATAAAGCAAAATCGTCCAGATTTATTGCCCTGTATTTGTCCCTACAGGCTGACAGTATGTTGTACCTGCATGTGTTCCTGAACCTGCTGGTGTTTCTTCTTGGCAGCAAGGAGCTCGGCTTCAGAGAAGGCCTCCCGTAGTGCCTGCTGAGACATAAGGGACTCCAGCTCCAGCAAAGCAGACACCCTGCAGTACTGGCCGATGAAACTGGGGCAATAGGCATTAAAGTGGACTGTGGAAGAAAAGGGAATCCAATAAGGCCAGAAAAAGAAATACAAAATGCTCTGTCAGTAAATACAGAGACATACACAGTAACAGCAGTTGGTCAAATTTTTATTTTATATAATACTGTGTGTGGTTATGACCCTGCATAGAATTCGATATACTGACCCAATTCAAAGATCTGCAGGGGCAGGGTGAGGAAGCCAGAGCGGGGAGAGTATGGATTATTCTGACCAGGAGCTGTGCACACTTCATCTGAAGGTGGCAGGAGGAGAAGGAAAGACACTTTCTCCCCAAACTCCAAGACTTCCTGGCTGTAGATACGGAAGTCCTGTGCCTAAACACAAAGGGACAGGTGATCTTGGTTGAGTCTCGAGAACCACAGGCACCACTATAAGCTGAATTTAGGTCCTTTAGGACCGTAAAGATGTGACATAATACAGATATAATACCCATTTAAATTTTATTTTTTATTTTATTTTATTTTAATTAAATGTATGCATTGTTAGGGTTAGGTTAGGGTTCGAATCAAGACCTCAAACTTCAATAGCAAGCTTAGAATACGACATAAATCAATTGGATTGGGTTTATTTATATAATACACTTTGGGCTGATTTAAAAAAAAAAAAGTAGCATAAAATTATTCAAGTCCCAAAGCTATTATTTGTTTTGTTTTTTTATATCCATCCCTCTTTCAGTTCTACATTCTGATAACAGTCTCACCTATGGATATATATGCATTAAAACAGTGCATATTTATGTTCACAGTCATGTAACTTTTAATAGCAGTAAACTTTATGGTGCTGGTGTTCCTCCATTTGAACAGTTGGTGGGAAAAGTCAAATGGACAATGACTGCCATTGTGCAGGAATTCAAACCATGTTCTTTTAGAGAAATCATGTAGAATTAGTGGTCTAACCAGAACTGCCTCAATTTCCACTGGAATCATTTTGAAGAGCTTTGTGCTGTTGCTGCTGCCTGACTGGCTGTGTCGTTCCCCCAGGTTCTGAGTATCAGTCAAAATCAGTTTTACTAAATAAATTGCGCACTCAAGCACTAAATAGACCTATCAGGCGTACTGATGCAGTTGTCTTGTTCTGACCTGATTGCCAGGAACGTTGATGTGAGCTATCAGGTCCTTGATGGCACTGCGCAGGTCCTGTAGGAGGCGATGGGGAGCACTCTGTACGTCATGGTCCATTTCCAGTGACTCCTCCAGAGAGCTGAGGGCCTGGAGCCACTGCCACTCCTCTCTAAAATGTCACAAAAACAACCTCTTTATTGTCTTGCTAGTTTAGTTAAGTGTCTTGCTCCTGAAATTCATCAGCCTAACCAACAGCATACCAACACAGACACACATGATTTCAACCCACTGCACCACAACTCAACCACACAGAGCCACATTAAATGACACATGATCCCCACCTGGACACATTACTGTTGTCTCGAATTTTGGTATGACAGAGCACGTTGGGGAGTTTCTGGGGTACCAGTGCTCTTATCTGCTCCACTGATGTACACAGCTTCAGGTAGCCCAAGTACAAGCCTGGAGACAAAAGCTTCCTGCTACGCCTGTGATACGCCAACTTCTCCTGAAAACAGGTAACGGGATGGCAAGATGTCCTTTAAGTCGTTTTATGATGTTTTAATAACACAAACACACAAAAATGGGACTACATAGTTAAAGTAAAACTTAATGCCATCAGTTTAAGAACACTGTCCAAATGCATTTACTAAAATATAAGAAAACAACAATATTGTTATTTTAAACAGTAAATTGTCCCAAGTTTGAAACTCCTTTGATATAGAACAGCAATTTGCTTTGCTACAAGGTGAAGTAAATGACAAGGTTACTACAAGCAGAAACTGCTGAATCAACTAGACGGAGGGGCCTATAGGCGGCTTGAATGCTCAATTTATTGGGAACCCTTCCACATCTTCAGCAGGTATCTCAGGGTCACCAGCATTTCGCCCCTTAAGCTGTACGCCTCGCCTGAGTGGGCTAGTGAAGACAAGTGTAGCCTTCACCTGTGGAAGGGTTCCACCTGCAAGCTCTGACCAGCCACATCCATCTTGAGCTGGTCTCAGCTGCCGTGGCTATCTCCCCAATGTTTTTTTTTTAGTTCTTTGGCCTCCAAGCTGATCTTCTCAAAGAAATAATGCACTGACTGGGAAACCACGGCAGCCAACTTCGATGGGAAATGAGGCTGCACGCCATCCTCTGGCAATGGTCTCATCAACTAGATCTCGGTACTTAGTTTTCTTCAGTTCATGAGAAATGGATAGCCTGTCCTCCCAGGACACAGTGAGGCCACAAAGAGCAATCATTATCAAGCCATTTGTCATTAAACTTGCATCTTCTAACTTCTGTAGACTAGCAAGTGGGCTGACCATCCCTAAATTGACCCCCTTGCTGAGCCTATGCATCAGGGGTAAAAAGAACCAGGCACATGTTATGACTTAATACTGTTTTCCCTCCAGTTATTCAGTTGATATCTGTCCACTGATGTTCACTAATTACGATGGTTTAAATCATTCATCGCTGTGATTTGGTGCTCTCTAGCTGGTATAATCTTCTGCGGTGGAGTGTGGGTCAGACTCTGGCCTGTTCCAAAAGCAGCATGGCTTTAACAATGGAGTCGCACTGAGAAGGTGTACATGGGCCAAAAACACTGGCATTTTGTGCTGGAATTTCATGTGGCGATTTAAGATCCACCCAAACTGAATTTTAAATTTACAATTTACTACCTTTTCATTTATAAAAGTGGCTTTTTAAAGCCCCCGGGATAGTAAAGTAGTGTTGAATGAGGTTGATTATATGATGATAGTGTTTCTAGTTCTTTCTCCATGAGCATCCTCTCATTCAGTAGTGCTGTTTTTATGTTTCGCTGTTTAGTTAGTCTTGGAGGCTTTTCATTGTTGTTCCAACGTGTTTAAAGTGGAAGTCGGTACTGCAAAATAGCCCATCAGCACATTTTTTTGGATTTCATCATATAATTTGTTCATAACTGGCCACAAAACAAATATTTCAGTGAGCTGTGGTTTTGCCAAAGGGAGTCTTCACTATTGTTTTGGAACCACAAGACCAAACCAGTGTACACTGGAGACAAAACAGCATTGCAACAATGGCATCAGGTTTACTAGGTTATATAGACAAAATCAACTTGTGGTTTAGTTCCAGATTGGGTTTTTTTTTTCTTAACAAAACAGCCACACAGCATTAGTTATATAACACTAAATAGCAACAGTTAGATGATTAGATCATCATCATGCCCAACATGTTGAAAGTTTAAACTGCTACTGGCTGAATAAACCGCTTTAAAAGTAAAGTGACTTCAAGATGGTTACATTCACATTGAACTGTAATGGATCAGAAATGACCTGATATTTGGCATTTTAATTAATTTGATGACAAGTCTGTTCAGTACACTGAATGGCCTAATAAAGAAGGTGCCAAATGGAAGAGTAGAGTCAGGATGATTAATGTTTGTCTAAATAAAGGGTGTCTGCACAAGCAGAACTTGTAATTGGAAGCAGATTTCAATTTACAGTCCTATTGTTCCTGCCTCAGTGCCTCATGTCTGTCAGGCCATGTTTGGTTCTCTGTGAATGAGAGCCTTAGAGACATTACAGCGATTCCACTAAATGCATGTTTAGGGGCATTTTGTTGTTGACAAAATCCTTTACTTGACACTCTTTGATCTTGCCACATCCTTGGGTAACATAAACGCAACATAAACTGCTGTGGAAGCATTCTTTGTCCAAAACAAAAGCAAACATAACCAAACTTACAAAACTGATGTAATGTCTAATCACTGCCAGTCTGTTCCTGTACAATCTGGGAACCAATAACCTTGTTTTGAGGCGAATGGATATCTGGACAACACATGATTTGGGGGTAAGATTTTGTAAGACTTTGTATTCCACATGCAAAGTCTCCACATTCATATGCAGGTATCTGTTTATAGAGATGCCTGTTGTCAAGGCCCCAGGGTTTTGTGTTGTTTTTGAGTTTTGGATTCTGTTTGGTTTTATTGTGATTCTAGTGTTTGAAGTCTTGGTTTTGTGTTTGTTGACTTTCTGGATTCCTCTGTGAGACACAGGTGAAGACAATCACACCTTAAGACCTGTGGTACTCACGTGAAGTGTGATGAGGAGCATGTCCAACGCAGTGGGCTCTTCAGGGGATGAGATAGATTTGCGCTGGAGCTGCAGTTTACAAAGCTGCGTCCAGCGTACCCCATCCAGGTTGGGACAGGCATTCATGTCCTTCAGCAGCACCAACAGGGCATTACCATGCTTGTCTTTAATTGGCTCGAAGTACACCTGACCAAGGTCCTGGGTTCCAAGGGCTCCCTGATGAGAGCCACCAGATAATATTTGCATTACTGTTCAGGAAACAGAAAACTTTTACTGCCTAAAAATTTTCACACTAAGATCATAAAATCATAGCCACCATCATAGCTACCTGTAGATGGGAGACAGCCTGCAGCATCTTGAGGCGAGTCTGCAGAGTGCAGGAACACGATGTCTGGGAAGGACTGAGACATTGTTGCAGCCAGGAAATCTCCTCCCATAGATAGGACACCTGTTGCAGAGATAGGAATCACAATAATGGATATTGTAATAATTTGTGCAAATGCAATGATATGTCAGTGTTAAATTAGTAAAAATATTTGTCTCTTTCTCCTGTGGTCCACATACCTTGGTAAACCACAGAAAGTCCTGCATCAGTGAGCTGGAGTACGAATCTTCAATCTCCACAATAGGAATCTGCTCCTCTGGAGTCACCAGCACACTGTCATCTCTGTAGAATATGGATGCCAGGTAGAGACCTCTGGAAAGTAACAAAGAAAATGTATGTGTGTCACAGTGGAAACATCACAGGAGTATTTATTGCTGCACTGAATGCTTAAATGTAAAAAAAAAAAAAGAAAAAAAAATTGAGGGTCAGTACTTTGCTATTTACTGTAAACACAAATCTGGAGGGATAGCGCAAAAATAAAATGACAAATCATACACCAAATTTGTTGCACACATAGTTAAGTCTAAAGCATCAAGTTCTCTCATTTTTACACCACATGTCAAGGATAAATGCTCATCTACCTTTTCAGACTTTTGACAAATTTGCTGGTGGGCTGGAAAAGGTGCCGCAGGCTCTTGGACACCGAGTGCTTCCTGCTTTGTGGTGGAGCTTTGCACTGTTCTGTGTGGAAAAACACAGCAAAAAGAGAAAGGATTTGGCTAATTCCATAGCAACAACAGCGTCAGATTATGATGCCCTCGATCAAAAAAATCAAAATTCACACATTAGACATTGTGCCATGAGTCTGACTGGTTGTGCAATTTTCTTTCTAAACCAATGACTGCTCCTGTGCCAACCAACCCCAGGAATATCTCTTCCAGTGGCATGCTGTCACCAGAGTTACCTAGCTGACAACAAACCTGACACATCCAACAACACGGTCAGAGTGGAACATTTTTTGACGTTTCATGCTCTCCAGTGGTGCGGTACCATTTGACAGTCACGGGCTGCCAACAGCAGAGTATGGGCCTAAAGGGAACCGCTTACTCTCAGGCCCCAGAGGAACTGTGTGTAGATGTGTGTGGGTATTTACCTGCATACACTATAGCTGCTGGAGCATGGCAAGCCTTGAGCAACAGCCATACGCATGGAGTCAAGGAGCTGTCGTAATTTGTGTGTGCATGTCTGTATGTGACTTAACCCTTGGCCGCCCACTTACAGGGAGGTCAGTTAAGTCTGTGGGGACGTGTTTATTTTTAGTGGACCAGGAGGGGGTTGGAGGCAAGAGAGAGAGAGGTGAATACATATATGTATGTGTGCGTTTGTGAGGGCGCTTGTTGGTGAGATAACGCACCTCCCCACTCATTAGAAACCATGAGTCCCAAAACCATTTACAGACACACAGGTGAGGTAACTCCAGCCCCAAGCCAATTAAAGTCAACAAATCTCCCCATTCAGGGCCCAACAAGAACTAATTTTCTCTTCAGGTGGATGAGCTGAGGTGTAGTAACCAGAAAAAAAAAGCAGCACCCTTCGACCCGTCTCACCTCCCCAAATTTTGCCCCACTCGCAACTCTGTTGCCTCTTTGACACTGAGTAAGAGAGACAAGTAGGGCCGACTGCTGTGGTGCCTGTGTTAGTCAAGGCTTCTTTCACAGTTTAATTAATAGTGTTTGGACAAGAGGGAGAAGGTGGTGTGGGCTTTGAGCCGGGCCATGATGGGGGTGTGCACATGGACATGTAGGGGAGTCAGAGTTGAAAGAGGGAGCATGTACTTGAATATTTGTGTCTGCTCATGTACATGCGTGTCTGTGTGTGAGCCTGTCTGTCTTTATGTGTGTGTGTATATATATGTGAGGACAGTAGACAGGACGACTGGTGGGCTGCAGGGGGTGAGAGGGGGAGGCAGCAGTAGTCAGTGTTAATTTACGCCTTCTCCAGACTCCAGCCCGGGACTTGTCTCTTACAGGAATAACAAACATGACCCCAGGACACACCACCTTGACTACTGTGTCTGAACTCTCAAACTCAATCAGCCACCGTCTGAAGAACCACGAGCCACTCAATACTGGCTATTATATTGCATCTTGCTCTGTTGCAAATATGGTCTAGCCACAGTGGACAATAGTAAGTGGGTGAGTGTGTTTGGGTGTGTGGGTGTGAGAGAAAAAGAGAGACAACTTGCTCAAGGCTAAGTGTAGTTTGCCATCGTGTAAAAGAGGCAGTGTGGACAGGTTTTGACACTTATGGGACCAGCTTACAGCCAGCAGTGTTTAGGGATATAAACAGCTTGAATGTGAGAGAAGCTGATCTGCATTTTGTCACAGAGAGGGAGAGGTATTCAGCTGAGGAACGGCTGAGTCATGGAAAGACTCGTGAGGGAGTGGGGGGGCTGTAGAGACAGAGGAGAGGGTATTATTTTTGAGGCGGCATGTCACCTTAATATGTACGGCCTGAGATTGAGAAAGTGTCTGTCAAGGTGAGATGAAACACAGCAACCTGTTACACCTGTGAATTAAACTGTATTGTTGTGTACCTTTGAACAGGACAAAATGGTCCTGAAGCATGAATTTGATGCTTAAATATGATATGTGTAGTGAAAATGATGTACAGACTTGACTTCAGACAGTACCAGTATTAAAAACTGATCTTAAGGTTAAATTTAAAACACCTTGAAACATCTACTAGAACAGTAAGTCACTACCTCTACATAGTTTAAAGGGTTGGATTTCATGTGGGGTCAAACATGCAAATAGTTCAAGCTCTCATATTACTGTTCAGTCTTTTTGGTAAACAGCCCCTTCGAATTGATCAAAAAGTTGTTGATACCATGGCAGACACAGTGGCGGTGAGCTTCTTTTATCTGCCCAAGTAGCTGGTCTAGTGCCTCCTTCTGGCCTCTCTGACGTGGAGCGCGGCCATCAATATCCCTCCAACCTGCAGGTGGATCAAATAAAGAAAGTATCAGAAAAATTGGTTATGTTCTATATCAAGACTCATAGAGCTGATACATGATGGGGAAGCCAAGATGACAAAGTTAACGTAGTGGTTGGTTGACACAAATTGGTCCAGACTAGATATTTTAGCAGGTTTTGGTTGTATCGTCCATTCATTGTCACGACTGCTTATCCCAGTTGGGTCCCAAGTGACCTTGGGTAAAGGCTGCACAGCTTATAAGTCCATCATAGGGCTAACACAGAGAGACAAACAATAGACCTACAGCCAGTTTAGATTCACTAAAAACTTAAGTAGGCATAAGGACAACTTGCAAACTCCACAGAGAGAAAAAAAAACCCCCAGCATAACAGCAAATCCAAATCCAGATTCCACTGGCTTTCAGTCGCAATGCTGACCATTGCACCGCTATGCCACCCAGGCTGACATCATGTTTTATGTTTTTGTGAAAGTCAGACACACTTTCATGAAATGTGGTACACACACTTATGTTCTCTTTGTGCCATCATCAGGCCAAAACTGTCTTTATATAAAACACGCTGTGAGTCTCACAATGCTGGTGCTTCGTGCTAAGTGCTAATTAGCTAATATTAGACAGCTAAAACACCAAACTGAGATTGCAAACATGATAATCAGTATACCTGCTAAACATCATGTTAGCAGTGTTACTGTCTGCATATTAGCACGTTGATGTTAGCATACAGTTAGCGTAAAGTACTGACCTGCTTAAATGGCCGTAGACTCTTATCAGGCCTAAATTCAGAGATACACTTTAACAGTTTCCTTCAGCTTCTTACTGGAGTTAGCAGAGATGAGCTGACATATATTATTACCAACTAAACTGGTATATAGGTTTATCAGGTATTAAGCATTTGGACTGTCAGTTATTTACTTGTAAGACTCTTATTACCAGTATGCTAGTGAGAACAGGGAAAGTAAGCTGATATTGGACTGTTTTAATATAAAGTATCATGGATGCATTCTTCATTGAAGCATGCCTCTGGCCTCTGAATCACTGCTACTCAGTAGCAGACTCTCACAGACTTTAAGCTATGAAATGTTCAAACTACAGGTAATATAGGTATAATTAACAATCTGTCAATGATTTAAATTTTTATTAACAACAGCTCTTATTTTATGTAAATTATACTTTGCTGGTGTGACATTATTATCCAGGTAAGGTCAGACTCATAAGGCCATATTCTGTGTTGGATAGGGAGATCCACTGAGCACCACTGCTTTTGGGTTCAGAAATGAACATGTGCTCATGCACACGGAGATTCTAACATAGGGTTGCTGCCACTGTGACAGAGTCTAAGGAAAGTTAATACCCTACTATACCTCCAAAAGCAATAAATTCTGATTTCCCTGTGATAGAGGCACACTTACAAACACTTCATAATAAAACCTGCTTACACTGTATTGCAAACACACACAAACACACACTTGGCCTTCTCGCTTTATAGGTGACCAGCTCTGCAGAAATCCTGCTGCCTTATGCTGCCTTATGCACCAGAGGATGTGTCAATGATAACCCACCCCCAACCACCATCAACTCCAACCCACCCCCAGTCCCCTGAAACACGGTGAGCTCTATTCCCGGAAAGGTGCCTGTCCCGACAAGACAAGCGGGCCCTTTAATGGGCGTCCACGGCCCGGTATAAGGCCCCCACTGTTGGGGCCGCGCCGCGCGCTACAGCACAGACATGCAAATATTTCCAGTGGTAGGCCCAAATGGAAAACACAAACACGCAACATCGAAATTAGCTCTGAGAGAGGGAGGGAGGGAGGTGGGACAGTCGAAAAAAAAAAAAAAAGAGAGAGGGGGAAGCCTAGTTTCACAAACTTGCTGAAAAACACTGTGTGCTGATGAGGACAAACATGTTCATGTGTTCCCCAGATGTGCCATGAGTGTGCCAATATGCCCACAGTGATACTACCTATGTTCACTCTCTTACAATAGGTGTGTACCAACTTTGGAGTTTTTTACACGCTTTACACAAGCAACAATCAGAAAAGTCACTTTCTTAAATCATAGATACATGGAGACATAGAAAGTACACACAAATAAAACATTTTAAGTATTTTTTTTTTAAAAGACAGACAGATGGACAGTGGAGGGAAAGGGAGAAAGACGGTCAGAGCTGCAGTGGTCAACACCTCAGCTGTTGCACATGACTTCACGGTTAATTTCTTGGCTGAACCCGGGCAGCTTCTTCTGCCAGCCAGGCCCAAGCAGCATCCTGAGGCTACTGTTACACTCGCTAACATCCGTAGTGAGGGTCCCACAATCCACCCAGCCATCCTGGCAGAGCTGGAAGAGAGTCCAGCTGTCATCCCTCTAACGATGTCAAAGCAAAGCTGGAGTGACGCCGGAGTGACAAAATCAATTAGCAAAATTAGCCAATGTCCAAGTCATTTTCTGTGAGAGACAGCTACAAAAATCATTTATGCAGGACACAAACAAAACATAGTATTAATTTAGTGATGCCAGCCAAAACCCTGTCGAGCAAGGGACACTTTTTAAAATCACTCAAAATTTGGAGCTTTATGTTTTGCTTTGTATAAAATTTAGACATAGGCTTTAAAATACTCATATTTACACCACAAAATAGACACTTACTGGAAGGTGAAGCGCAGGCCGGAGTGGAAACTTTTGGAGGCCCCCAGCCCTTCATGTTGTAGGCTGACACCTGCACGTAGTAATAGGTCCCCTGGGAGGACAGGAGATAAGACAGTTAGAGCAGAATTTGCTTGTATGCAGCTACAACCGAAAAGGAAGTGGTTCTGTGAATGATCATCTGCGTATATGTATGTATGTATGCAGATCGGTGCATCTGAGTGTGCACGTGAAGCTCTCTTTCTCTCACCGTGCAGACAGCAAGCCTCTGTCTCTCCTTTCTCAGCCAGATCAATCAAACCAGCCGCCAAAACTTACTGGCCTTGCCTTGACCCCCATCTTGTGACAGGAGTGAGCTTTGGCTGGTAGCAGGGGTCTTAAATGGGGGAAGGGTCTTCTTTCACATAATAACTAACAACCAGTGGAGTGTCCATTTGTCTACATGCCTGCTTAAAAATGCCAGCCATAAATCAGGTGGCAGGCTACCAAGCTGCTCTTTTTATCATGTTGGAGGCTATCTTACAAATGTCGCTTATGAATGGCCAGGAGCAAAGAATTTCAACAAGTAAGAAATAAGCTGTTCTGAGTTGGACTATGAGTCTTTCAAATATATTGCGTAGGGTTTGATGGTGACTGTTTCTTGTGTGTGACGTTTAATGTACATGGTAAAGAACAATCACATGGAAAACGCTTTCAAATGTCACCCAAGCAAATGCTTCAAACTTGTGTGTAATAATATCAGGGGCCTTCATGTGAGAGAGCAGCTCACATCAGTCGGCACCAACAGCTGGAGAAGCTACAGCTTTGTTTGTTGCTTAAACTACTGTAATAACGTATGTTTGCATTGATTTTATCTGCGAGTTAGAATAAAATAAAACTGCTTGACCAGAGACAGGTTGAAGTGGCGCAGAGGAGTAAAATGTGCATGGATGCAAAAAGACAAAAATAATTTGGTGGCTGTCAGAACTTACAGATGTTAGTCCAGTAATGTTGCACTGAAGTTGAGTGGTGTCATCCACTATCATCTCGTCCAGCAGAGGACTAAATGAAGGATTACTGCTCCAGCTCACTTCAAACATACACAAATATAAACATTTTTAATTAAATAATAAAAGAATTTCCACAACTGAGAAAAGCAGAAGCTAGTTTTTTATTCAAATAAAAAAATCTTTTTTTTTAATACAATTTTGCTTTGTAAACAGTAGTCATTACTTTAAAGTGGACCTACTTTGCTTTTCCTTATTTTCTTTAATTTATATACTGGTGCACTGGTGGATGCTCATACTGAACATGACCACAACAGGTTTCAAATAATATATACTGTATGTACATGAAATCCCTATGAGCAAAAGGCTTCACACTTTTGGAGCTTTATGATGTCAAAGAGAGTGGCTATCCTTAATGTGGTCATCTCATACGCACAGCTCTAGCTGTAGGCACAGAAGCCCCACCCACCCGCAGTCCATTTTTTCCAATGGACTGCCAATCAGAAGAAAGTTGCGGCCCTTTAACGGAGAGGAGCTAAAAAGGCTTGTTTCAGACAGAGGATGAACTGAGGGGCTTCAGGGCAAATATAGCATAAATAAGGATTTTGAACTGTGGATCATGCAAAGCTACTCTCGTATAGTCCAATAATAAAAATATAGAGCTGGGAATGAGCCTAATAGGTCCACTTTTAATACAAGAACTCTCCATATTGTAACATATTGTAACATACTGAGTGATTCGTTCTAAATGAAGTGGTTGGTCTGACCTTTGTATTTGGTAACCACAGCAGAGTTGACACAGAGAGGTTCCTGGAAGTCAACTTTTAGACTGGTGCTGCTGCTGACAGACAGGGAAACTACACTGGGAGCATCTGGAGGGTCTGGACAGACAGAGAACCAGAAAGACGGCCAAGTAAATAAGCAGAGAGAGAACCAGGAAAAGACAAACAGACTATGATCCTACCCTACACAACATTTTTATAACCACGAATATGCAATAGTCAGCTTACTGTAATGACATCTTTGAGACTTTCTGGTCTGTGCACAGTGCACTTCTCAATTTGAGAAGGTTTAGTATGTAGTGAAATAGTGGATGGTGGTAAAATTGAAGCAATTTACATCTTTAATCTAAAATCTTCAAAAGCCAATATAAACCTAACACTGAACAGGGATGTTGTTGATTGTGATTGTGAATGTAACTGCACAGACATTAACCTTTGACATGTGGTTTATTATTTTCACGTGCCTTCACACATGCTCATCAAATTACATGAGTACTGTAGAATTAAAAGGTGGGAAAAGATCTTTTTTTTCACAGCAAAATGCACATGGTGTGGGTACAAGGGAGGAGTGTCTGCTTTCCGAAGTGTGTGTGTGTGTGTGTGTGTGTGTGTGTGTGTGTGTAGCTGTCTGCCACTAAGCATGTCACGAAATGCCTATAAAAAATTAAAGCAGGAATACAGGCGTGTTATGTTTTGTGCACACACATACATGCCCACATAGTTGTGTGGTAGGCTTCCCAGTGTGGAAGCCATTAAGTCAGCCCAGACAGAATGACAGCAGAGAAAAAAGGGTGCAAAAAAATGAAAACCAAAGGATGACTGCTGGACTGCAGGAACAATGTAGGCAAACTTTCATCGGCTGTTTAGCATGTAAAAAAAAAAAATAATAAAAAAAATAAAAAAAAATCAAAATCAACTTGAAGCCTTACTGGCATGCTCAAAGCCTGTCTGCATGCGTCGGAAGAGCCGGAGCCTCCACTCCCAAGCTTTTAGCTGCCGCTCACGGTCAGATCCCTCCCGCTCACCGGGACCCTCATTCCGCACCTGGGGCTGTAGCTCCAATACTCGCTGCTCAGCCTCCTGCACCAAAGTGGCCAAATGAACTGCTCGGCCCTCCAGACTCACAACTAAGAGGGAAATGGGAGACACAGTGAGAGAGGGGATGTCAGTGTATCAATTCAGTACTGAAAGGAGCAGAATTTCATCACAGGTGACTCCATTATTTCAAAACCACATCCAGAAAAAATATTTTAGACAGACAATTGGTAAAACAAGAAATGCTGGACTATACATTTGAGTGGGCTGGCTTTCCAACCCAAATTCAAAGAATTAATAAAAAACAGAGTGTACACGAACAGAGGATAGTGAAAATTCTCCTGTTCAAGCATTACCTTTTTTGGTTAGAACTATTAAATCTGTGCAAATTTTCAGGTAAAAAATGCATTCATCCCTAAATTATTTAACGTGTTTTATCAAGTGATTCAACAATGCACACACTGACGTTGCTAGAAACCCATTGCCTGCAACGTTGCAAATTGCTTCTGCAGGCCACTCGTTTTAATGTCTTTGTTTGCCAAAATACTGCGGCAGATTCCACAATAAACAGCATTTAATGTAACTAAGCAGTCTCTCTCTGGGGATGACATCACCTAGAAAATGACACAGAAAATGGGGCAATGAAAGTGAGAGGGGTGAGAGAGGGAGGAGTGTTCTTCATATGCGGTTATAAGGGAAAACAAAATGGTGGGAACGTGCATAGGCATCATTTTAAAGTGCCATTGTAAAACTATTTTTTTCTGCAAAACCTGTGGAAAAACTGATCTAAAAATATAATATACCACAGTCTACTACAACCACCAGAAGATATTTCCAAAGGGGGTAGGGGTGTTACTGAAACACTGTGAACAGTGATGTTTAAAATGCATCGCTATAGTAGATGAGATGTAACACCCCGTGAAAACATTCAAACCATGGCCGAGTGGTTAGTGATAGTGACTAGTGGCATAACACAGAGATCAAAGGCGCTCCAGTTGCAAATGCATACAGATCACTATAAATAAAAGTATAGGGCAAGCAATGTAAAGCTGTGAAGGTCACAGAGGACAGCAGAATACTGTACTCCTTCTTCGGTGGCTGGTCATTTCTTGGAGTGTTTGGGACTGGTGTGTGTCTATGTTTAGTCTGTGTGGTCTGTGTTTGTTCATTGTAGATTCCACTGTTGAGCGTTAGATTCCACTGTTGACAGTAAGTTTAAAGCTCTGTGTCAAAATGTCCATCTGGGTGTTTAATTCTGCGGCTCTCTCCGTGTCTCCTCAGTGGCTGGGAGCTTCTCTTTCAATCTGAGTGTCTCTTCTGGGTGTCACTTTTTTTGTTCTCCTCAGCCACTTGCGTGAAGACTTGAAGGCAGTCTGTCACTTTTAAAAGGGATAATGTGAAGGTCGGGGTTGAATTAGGTTAGGACAGAATTATTACTAAGGATCCTTGGACTTGAACTCTAGCTTGGATGGAAATAATAATAATAATAATAACAACAACATTGGTCCATTTTGATTTACATTTCCAGCTCTTCCAGGCTTAGAAAAAGGCCCAGAAGCTGTCACCAATGTGTATGTGTATCTTGATTTGTCCTTATTTCACATTAAGGCTTTGTCTTATTGAGAGCCACTAAGGGATTAATAGTGTGAAGATGAAGTTGCTTTAGAGAATGTGTTTGTCTTTGCCTGCCCTTGTCTCTCTGGTAACCACACACTGTGTAGTCAAGCATGGCAATAACAATAAGCACCATAATCAATTTGTTTTAAAGTTCAAGGAACAGTCTGCATCATCTATCATGTCAATTATCCTCATATGGAGTTTGAGTACGTTCTTTAAAAACAGAAGGAAAGCTTCGGCTTTCATTGTATCCTGTTTTTTGCTTCTTTTATTTCTCTATTTATGTCTTGTGTAGACGCACACACACACATGCACACACAACTCACTGTCTCGTGAGTTATTTGGGTTCTGGAGAGAGAGCAAAATCAAACACTAAACTTTAGTAAACACCACTTTCCATTCAAGTGTTTTCAATTTAATGATACCTTTATAAGACGTCTGGCTCAGCTCTTGAAAAAAAAACAAAAAAAACGCGTCTGTGTGTACAAGTACAAACACTAACAGCCTAGGAGCCTTACTGGCGAGTTCTAATCATTAACAGAGGAAAGGAGCGGAGGCTCACCAGATCACAGACAATTAAAAGTGCTTACGCAGATGACTAATATTGCATCATGATTACCGCCCCTTCATTGCCTTTAATATGTTTGCACTGGCAGCAGAAAGCAGAAAGAGATGTGTGAAACTGTCAATAGAGTGAGGATAAATCCATTAAGGGTGTGAATGAAAGGAGACTGTGCAATAAGTTAACACCTGCAGTTGATTTATTTGCTGCTGATATTGCTGGTTCAATACAATAATTCCTCCTTAATCAACCTCCATCAGAACCAGGGACGGGAGGGAGTGCGACCATCTGCCTCAGCTACTTGGGACGAGGGGAAATGGAAGACAGAAAAAAAAAGAGCATTTGATAAACAATACCAGGTTGGTTCTGTCTGTAACAGAGGATCAGAAACATACAGCTCTGGAGCCAGAGGTACCCGCAGAAAGGTTCAGGGAGAGAAAAGACACAAACTACAGGACAGTGATGAATGCGCTGAGATTGAAAGAGAGGAAGGAAATCTGAGGGACCTACAGGACCTCATAACACAATCTCTAATCATTCACACCTTTCTGGTAATTTCTTAGCCGTGCTGCAGACTGAAACCAGCAAACCTGATTAGAGAGCGGCAATACTTTCTCCTGGTGTAACGATGGGAAATCCCACGTTCAGCGTCTTGCTGACTTCAGATCACTTCCCTGGGAGAAATGTTCCCCTGACTTCAAAGCTCTTACTGAAGTGGCGCTGGTAATTCCAGTCTCCAGTGTGGGAGCAGAGCACAAATTAAGCCTCCAGAACTAATTAAAACCGCCGTGATAAGTTGTCTGTTCGAGGCAAAGACACAAACCTAATGACAACTGTCTCTGTAGCAATGTCTCTTGATTTGTTCTGACTGCACAGAAGTGAGTGCTCAGTTCAAGTGCATGCAGACACACAGGAAGGTTTGAGTTTGTGGAAAATAATGCACAGCTGCTGTCTCTCTTTATCTTTTCTCTCCCTGCCCTTAAAAATGCAAAATCTGTACACTTGTTTTGTACATTAATTATTGTAACTCCAATTACAGTGAGCACAATACACATGTGTGCATGTGTGTATGCGGTATCTACTCTCTAACTGTTAAAACAGAATACTTCAGACCAGGGGTGCTAAATTTAAAAAAATCATAGAAACTGTAGTTTTTATTTGTTCGATTAACATTCCCATGATCTTAAATCACCAGTAGGTAATAGCAGGTACGCTGTGCTTCTCTACTCACAGTGGGGGCTCTCTTTGGCACCGGCTCGCAGCAGAAGCTTGGCCATGGGCACGTTATTGGTCATGATGGCGATATCAAGGGGCAGGAGGCCCTCGCTGTTAGGAGTGTTGAGATCCAGCTCCTCTAGACTGTACTGTGAGAGAAGGAGCTGTACCAGGTCCAACTCTTGATGCTCCACTGCCTCAAACAAAGCTTCATTACTCTGAAACTGTGATATAAAAGAAAGTTCACATTGAGTTAAAAATGAATACAAATGTATAGGAAAGCTCTAGTTATCATACTTTAATGTCAATGTTGAGCAGTGCAAACATGGGAAACCTTCTCCCTCTATGAACAAACCCCATTTTTTGGCATACTTTCTGTGTTGCTATACGATAAGTAGATAGGTGGGTGTGTAACGTCAGTACCTGAGGTTCTTAGACTATCCAAGTCTACGTGTTTTCCCTGACTATTTTTAGATTACAATGTTCCTGGGCTTATTATTTTTTCCTTCTCTTTCTCTCTCTGACTTACTATGGTGGTTTTGCGCAGCCTCTCCTTGTCTCCTCCCCGTCCTGACACCACACTGTCCTCCAGAGCAGGGGGGTTGGTGCCCACGCGGAACTTTCCAGACAAATTGCGGTAAAGGCGGCGAGCTGCGCTCGGCGAGGACAGGCTGGCCGACTTGCGAGCCGAGACCGGCTGGTGCGCCTGGTCCCCTCTCATGGGCTGCGTCATTTTGGCCGAGTCAGCCCTACAGGAAAGAAGGGTGTGTAAGAGAAATGAGTGATAGGTGAGAGAAAGAAACAGAATCTGACATCTGGACTCATACATTATACTGTAGGAGAAAGAGGGGAAAGAAAAGGTGTTGAGTAAAAAAATGAACCTATGTGATCACTTCTCAAATCTACCATAATAGCTTAAATCTTTGGAAAAGGTCATTGCAATCATGACCAGTTGTTACGGTAACAGAGGAACAAAAATCAAGGGAAAACTAAAAAATACCTTTAAAAAAGCCGGTTCTCTACTCTTCATTTAAGCTTACAGGTTTATCGAGATTTTACTTTACAAATGTTTTTTCTGACTATGGAAAGCAGCACGTAAAGTGCTTTAAGAGCCACAGCACCAGGGTCATATATGACTTACACTGCGCAATGTATCACAGATTAGTTGCTGAAACAAATCTAATGTGTAGTTTTCATGGAAAGCCAGCAGTAAGGAGAGTACCAGGAAGACCCCCATACAGAACATAGCTCACATCAGTGGTAATGCATGTGACACTGACTGATTAGAAAGAGGGTTGCAAATCAGCTTGTAGATGCACATCTGTGGGCAGGCTAAAGCAATTAAATTAGTGGACTCTATATGAGATTTGCTTGACTTCTTGGCCTAATTAACGCTAGGCTCTATTACTATTACCCCATGGGAGAGGGGGCTAAAACATCAATGATCGAAGGCATGGTGATAAATTACACTGATTTGCCAGATGGGCACCATGCTGACATTATCAGTTCTCACTCACAGGTGGTACACAGTCACAGTGAACTGGCAATGCCAGACTGATAGCCGGTTTGCCAGCGTTGTTCTGTAACATCACATCTTTAGTCAAAAAGATCACTATCACTTGCTGATGGTTTCTTGGCATGACTAATATGAAGATTATACTGTTCCTCTCCATTCTGCCATGGGAACTATGCGGATGACAGTGTGTTTCTAGGGAGAGTCTGGCATGTAGTGCTCATGCACACACTCAGCTGCTGAAGGAAATGTCATCAGGACTCTACAGGCGATGGTGATAAACTCTGTGTCGGGTCCCACCAAAGAGAAGCAGAGAGATAAATGAATTCCTCAAGGACGCCTTTTCAACAGCTCTAGCTCCTGTTTAGTACACCTCTCCTCATATCTTATGAACCTGCTTCTCCTCTAATCATCTCCTCCCCTGTCTGTCTAACTGCTCCCCTTCTTTCTAGTGCTGTTTCACTCTTACTGTTTCTCCCCTTATTGTCTATATTTCCCAGTATTTCCTAAATTCGCTCTATACTGTTGTCACCATGATTCAACTCTGAATCATCATTTAATTGCAGCATAATTATAAACAATATTCTGATCAAGATTCAGGCATCAAAACCCACTAAATATCCATACCGATTAGCTTTATACATATTACAAGAAAACAACTAGGTTTCAATGTGTGCTGCAGGATAACAACTAAGCAAGAAATTAGTAAGTAGGTTCTAGCTAATCTATGAGAAATTTAACTTAATATTTCATGCCATAAAGAAGATGATCAAATTTGGGTAGAAAGGTATCGATTTTTGGCATTTGCCTTCCGAATTAAACGAGATCAGAGGATCTAAAATATCCTAACTGAATCCCTGCAGCAGTCAGCATGTTTGTCTTGCTCAGTTAACTCAAAAAACATCTCACTTCTTGTCAATCACTCTGAAAAACATCATCAGTTAAATACTGAAGATGTAAATCTAGTTCTTAAAAAGAAATAGTTTCATACGAGCAGGCACTGGTTGAGGAAACTACTGTAAATAAAGCTGTTAGTTTGGGCCATCATGACACATGCCAAGAAGTATCACACAGGCCAAGAACAGATTTGTAAAGGTGAGAACATCTGTAGGAAAAATGTTATTTATACCCCCACTCCACAATGGACGTGTGAGCCCAAATGAGCATGCATACATACACACACAAACCCTCCCCCAACACACGCAGTTTGTACAACAGCTGACAGCGGCCTGCATTGTAGACTTTAAAGCAGCTCCAAGCCCCCGCAACAAGGCCTTTTTTCACATGGCCAATACACCTAAAATACCCCCGATCCCCGTCCCTTCCCGCTCTGTCCCATCCATCTCCACTCCATCCCGTAATAGAGGCCTTATTTTAGACATCCTCGTGTTCCCGGCTGGGTCTAACCTATTCCAGGGTTCCAGATAAAGCGCGGCAGGTATTTGGAATAATTTTTCCATGGGCCTGGCCCGGAAGATAAAACAAGAGATATATTTTTAATGCGTGTGCTGGTATCCCATTTCAAAGAGAAAGCCCATTGGAATCCAACCCTAGGCTTATTGTTATTTGCCTGAGATGGAACAGTCGACTTTTTTCTGTCGGCAGGATGGTGCCCCATCACTCTCTGACGACATTAGGGTGTGTGTGTAATGTGCTGTGTGTGTGTTCTGTGCTTTCAAAGGGATGTTGCATCCCCATGAAATGGGGATGTCATTCTCCAATGACATGGCCCCTACCCTAGGGAGAAAGATGAAACGTATAATGAATGGAGACATTTAAAAAAATATATCAAATCAAATCAATTACGTGTCTCAGAAATAGAATAGATCATGAATGTATGTATGAACACCTTTAGAGAAACTACAGTACTTTGTGAAAGTCTTTATAGCTCCCCCGAAGGAGCCAGACATTCATGTCATTTTTCTTTTTTTAAAGTGGCAGACAACTTAACAAAAAACAATTTTAAATTGTATCTTTGGGCACTTTGTTACTAGCAGCCTGTCGCAAAAAAAAATACTAACTACAGCATATGAACAGTACCTGAAAGTCATGTCCTTAAGAAATAGGGGAAAAAAAATCCTTCAAAGACCTGACACAGGACCTGAGAGATGCATCTGGCCTTTCAGTTGATCCATCTACTGTTTACTGAAGTCTCATCAGAAATGGTGTCAGTGGAAGGGTGGCAACCAAGAAACCATTCTTAAAAGTGGCAACAGGTCTTACGGAGAGATACATCCAAATTAAATATATTTGGTTCAAATCGTCGTCAATATGTATGGAGGAGGGCAGAAGAAAGGTACAACAGTGAATGTCTACAGCCATCTGTAAAACACGGTGGAGGCTCTGTCATGGTTTGGGGCTGCATTTCAGCCAGTGGTGTTGGAGATCTTGTCAAAATTGATGGAATTATGAACACAGAAAAGTACCATCAGAGTTAGATCCACCATGCAATACCATCTGTTAAGTGTCTGATTGGCAACAGCTTCATTTTTCAGCATGACAATGATCCCAAACACAACGACACTGATCCTAAACACACTGCCAATGCAGTAAAATCATACCTGGATAGAAAAACACACAATGGAACACCATCAGTCATGGATTGGCCTCCCCAGAGCCCGGACCTCAACATTACTGAAGGAGTGTGGGATCATCTTGATAGAGAAGGGAACAAAAGGCAGCCAACATCCAAATAAGAGCTTTGAATATGATTCAAGAAGCCTGGAGAACTATTCCTGAAGACTACGTAAAGAAATTACAAGAAAGCTTAGCTAAGAGTGTTCAGACTGTGTTGAAGAATAAAGGTCGTCATACCAAATATTGACTTTCAAATTGTACAAACTCTGTTTTTGCCTTATGTCCATGTATGTTTACAGATGTTTCAATAAATCACTGCACTTATTTCCCATTTTCCTAGGAAAATATAAAGAAATGAGGGACAGTTCAAGACTGTTGCACAGTACTGTAGTTTAATCATACTGTGTACTGATGACCATCCAATCAGTGGCCTTAGTGGCAATTGAACATGAATGTGCTTGCTTGGGCAGCTCAGACAAAGGGGAAAATTTGCCCAAAACCATATAAATGCTGTAATTGACTAAAACAATGAGCAACATATTAAACCTGAATGAAAAGCTGGCAGTTAAAGTTGGCTGAAATCCACAATGATGCAGTTTCTGTTATAAAATGGAACATACCAGACATTCTTTAAATCTCGGCAAAACCGTAACCACCTTTAGGGCAATGCGGACCAAGACTATAGTTTCTCCAACAATAAACATAAAGAACCAGATATGCAAAAACTCAGACTGGAAACACAGAACTAACCATACTTGAACCTATTTGAACTTGAACAAATCCAGACAGGGACTATTGCACACAATTTCCTACTGTTTTACCAGTTTTTGGGAAGCAGGAAGCAGTTGTTCTGGGAAACCAAAAGTCTCAACCAAGAAGCCAAGCTCCAAGCCTGGCCTCTTGATCACTCCCACATCAAATACACCATGCTGCTATTAGGCCCACAAAAAAATTAACATCCCCAAGTTGCAAACACACATACAAGCACCATCCGCTTTATCAGCCATATCAAAAACAGCGTGGGTATCCAGTTAGTGACTCAGATGTAAACAAAAACTTCACAAAAACATGCAGACGGAGTCTAGACATTTACGTACTGTTTGACTGAAAGTGAAGATAGGAAAACCTATTATTTAAAGAAATGCTAAACAATTGTTGGTTAAAGCATTTGGGATTTTCTGAGCCAGCTAAAAGATAACCACAAGCATGCAAACACCAGGAGTGGTATGCAGAAGGGCATTTCAGAGGACCTGGTAGCAAAGTGGATAAACAGCAACTTCAATGAATCCATCCTACCTGATGGATTCACCCACCATATCAATAATAATAATATATTCTTTACCAATAAATCCATCCACAGCCACAACAGCTGCTCCATTCTGGAGGTTCAGTTTTGTTTGGGAATGGAAACATGTTCCTCTACCTCACCATCACCACCTTTTTGCTGTTCCTCTCTCTTCCTTTGTTTTCTCGTCTTTCACACGCAATTAGTTTGCCTCCTCTTCTTGTCACATGGTAACACGTTTTTATCATTAGCTGTATAATAAGTAACTCTAGGAAAAAAAACTCAAAACAGTTGCTCAGATGTTTGTAACAAGTTAATGTACGAATAGTTAAGACAAATAGGAATGAGGATTGCGTTGTTGGCAAGTACTTTGTACTCATTTAAACACAGATAATGTCAAGATAAACTGTAAACAGTGGAAAATGTCTTTAACACACATACTTAAGCACAAAAAGTGAAAAGCTACTGGTGCTGTTGCAAAGTGTGCATACATGCCAGAAAAGGACATTAGAGGGAGTGCTGCTCAAATTAGCTACAGCACCACAAAGGAAGATCTACTGACAGTAAGGCGTAGACAACACTATTACGGTAATGCCAAAAGAAGTGAAGAGAACACTCCAAACAGATATGGACAAGTAAGCCAAATCTTTAAAGTCTGGAGCTGTGCAAAAGGTTTCTCCTTTAAAGAGACTCGGTACAGTGCCCAAGAAGCCATCATTATCTTTTTTTGTTTTCCCTTCTTTCATAAAATCACCTTAACATCCCTCTCTATCTCCACCTCCCAATTCTCCTCTCGCCCCTTCTCCCAGTCAACCCATCACGTGCCACCCAATCCCAGTGTTTTCACGTTTAGTCTCTAATGTCACTCCCTCAAACTCCTCATTACGGCTAGTCGACTGCTACGAGAACGCATTAATGCATCTGCTATTTGTTGGTGTATTTCTAACTGAATTTATTACCGCATAGGCACAAATAAATATTCATATTTCTTGACATGCATTACACTGATTGTCTCCACAAAATAACTGGAGGTAGATGGATGGATAGAGAGATGCCGAAAAGGCAAAGAGCAGCACCAGAAGGGCAGCACTCAGTGAAAACAGGGTGGTAGGGAGTCGGAGAGGTAGACGGCAAAAGGAGAAAGTCACACAAACTCACGCACTCACTCACACGCGCAAAGACACACATACACAGAGTACGCTGGCTGCTCTAAATGTGGCTTGTAGAAGGAAATTCTGAAATCTGAGTCTTGGCACCAGACAGGCTGGAAGCAGCCAGGCTGCTAGAGGGAGAGAGAGAGAGAGAGAAAGTGGGGTTGGGTGGGAGGAGAGAGGGGTGGGTGGGTGGATTGGGAGGACGAGGGGCAGTATTGCTAGAATTGCCTTGGCTCTTATCAGCTTATAGGCAACATGAGGCCACGGCAACACTCAGCCACATGCAGCCCCTCGTGCGTGCCACATGATTTTACAGAGACAATCAGAATGACTCTTTTGGGTCAGATTCTGTGGATGAGGTTTTACTGAGAGATGTATCAGGTGTGTGTATCTGTTACATTTCAGTCCGCTTTACAATAATTTTGAAGGCATTCACACAGTGAGATGTGGATGGATTATCTTTCTTGATATGCATTCAAAAAGTAATTGACTGGCCTGTAAATAGTGCACCTGATGAGATTTGTAATATATTAGAATGAAGTTATTTTGATAACAAACAGCCTCATAAGTGCAGAGAAAATATTATTGTGTTTAATGAAGAGCTGCAGACAGTAAAATTAATTCTGGAAAGATCAAAGCCGAGGATTCTGTTCTTTCACTAGAATGACAGATTTTTCAGCCACTGTCCACTGTAGCTTCAACTTTCCCTTTTTGATAAGCTCGGTGCACTGAGACGTTACTCTATATGTCACTGTTCTTCTTATTTGTTATTGCTAGCTCTGAGTGAGTCAGGCTATATTCTTGTAACCTGTCTTGTACCTAGACAAAATCTGGGAAATTTAACTGTGATAAGTTCAAGTCTGTGCTGATGTCTGATGTAGCAGTCAAAAAAAAAAAAAATAGCTGAACAGAAAAACAATTTTAAGTGTCTTGCTTTCATGTCATATGTAATTCACTTTTAATTGTGTACCTGCTTATAAAGCCACTGTGGATAACAGGTATCTACAAACCCATGCTTCATGCTGTTTTTTTCTCATTTCTGCTTTTTCCTCTCTTTTTCCTCACTTTCTTTTGGCCTCCCTTGGGAGAATGGCAGAGAAGGAGTAAGCGGTCCACTGAGTGTTTAACCTTTGAAGTGGGCCTGCTGTGCCGAGCAAGGCCTGCCACCTGTTGGCTCTGTGTGTGCGCATGTGTTGTGTGTGCACGCAGAGGTAAATCTCTCTAATTTTGATGAGCAGAGACAACAGTGGAGTCACCATGGGGATGTGATGGCGGGCAGTGGCTGACGTTCTCAGGAAGGAGGGGGTTACTTGCAAGGTGGGATCACCCGCACACACACAAACATACACAAAACCCCTCCTCTGTCAGAGGCTTGGTGACACTGTGTCTCCCACGGCGATCTTGGGTCCAGCCTGGGTGGCTCCAGGCCTTCTGTATGTCTCTCAGTATATATATGTGTGTGTGTGTGTGTGTGTGTGTGTGTGTGTGACACCAATGGGGTCCCTGCCTGGGCCACCATATGCCACCCACCCAGCCAGGGAGAGGAGAGGGGCGGGGGTGACCCTCGGCCACTGAAGCCACCAGTTGGCTCATTCTCTCAGTCACACGCCGGCCGGGCGCCATGTTTAAAGTCCCACGGCTATTTATCTGGGATAGGGATGGAGGGAGGTGGCTGGATGGGTGGGGAGACTATTCTTCTTACTGTGATGATAACATGCATTCTCACACACATGTGCACAGTCCAAACTGGATGGACAGATGACTGATAGAGAGAATGGAAGGGCTGATAAACCCATCTGACATCATTGTGTGCGTGTGTGTGTGTGTGTGTGTGTGTGCGCACTTTACACTGTGTCAAACGTGGGAAAAATCACATGTATACGCAAAAAGGATTGAAATTAGACACATGCAAACACATATCCATAGCTACACAATCTACTGTCAAATGAGCACAGGCTGTAATTCAGTCAGGAGAGTTTAAATAAAAGATGTCTCATTCATAAAACTAGTTCAGAGCTCAAAGGAGTTCAAAACACCTGTGGTATAGCTGTTTGCAGTTTCCATTATATCATCAAAAATACTTCACGACAGAACGACAGCATTCTAACACTGCGTCAAAAGTAGTAGTCATTCATTTTAATGACTGTTATTTCGATTAGATGATGTGTGTAAAGACTCTTAAATTCAAAATGACTGCTGTAACACCGATTAATCCCTAAATGTCGTAGTAATCCTTTTCCATAACTGAACAATCAGTATTTATCAGTACTTTAAGTGCTTGATTTAAAACTTCAGATTTCATCTCAGTAATATGCACTTAAGATCATCAACAGCAAATGTAATTTTAGATAAGTGTGAGCCAAGGCAAATAGTGAAACAGTGAAACAATTCACAGACTAACATTAGGTCAAAGTGAAAAAACAATGTTAGAAGATGAATGATTTAATGTTACATTATCCTCATATCAGAAGTTTAAAAAAATATTTTATTCATATGGGAGTGTTGATAATCCTAAAATATCAAGTAAATAGGATGGTACTGTCTTGGTGTTGCTGCAGGATGCTTATGCTTTAAGTGTCCGTCCACAGTTTTTGTACTGGTGTGATAATACTTTAAATGGTTGTGGGTGAGCTGTTTTAGCTGCAGCTTGAACTTCGGGGGAACCTGTGCTTTGACCGGGTGCAGCAATCTTTGCCACACTTTGCTGTCGAAATAGATTACATCCAATCCTAATCCTACAGACTGTCATTTAACGTTTCTCATTCAGTGATTCTCAAGAGCAGCTTGGACAGAGGACAACTGTTGATGCTGGAGAACTAAAGAACTCTGAGCCTTTATATGAAGATCTGATTAAATGAGACCCCAAACGCGACACATTCTGGAGTTTCTCTGATCAAATCTGTAGTGTAAAGGTGGAGGTGGGTCACAAAAGTGGCAGCTGATGACATTTTTAACAATTTTTAACAATTGTAACATAAATAAGGCCTTGGAATAGATTGGCAACCTGTCCAGGGTGTGCCCTGCATCTCACCCAATGACAGCTGGGGTGGGTTGGAGCATTTTCTTCTGGATAAGCAGAAGAAAATGGATGGATGGATGGACTGATTGATGGACTATAAACAAGGTAATTGTTTAACAGAGACTGTGGCAAAATTTGATGGTGTGAGATAAATGGGGCCACTGCTACCTAAGTTAGAGCTGTGAAAAGGAAAAGGAGAAAAAGCAAAGAACTGATTCAGACTGATTAATAAATTCAGCTGGAGTATTCACAGATTTTCAGAGTGCTTCTGTTTCTCAAATTGCAAATTATTTTTCAAGACTACTTTAAATTAGGGGGTACAGTTCCTCAAGCCTTGGCTGATTTTATCATTTTATTAGCCGTGCATGATTCTACTCTCTTTGCACACATATACACAACCACAAACAAACACACTGATACTCCACTTTACCCTGATTTTTTCTCTCATGCTCTTGTAACTTCTCCCTCTTTCCTATCCTTCCATGCATTCAGTCCAGTTTTCAGATCTTTTCACCACTCTCTCTTGCTGTCTCTTTCCATCATCTTTTCAATCTGTCTTTTCATCTACTTCAGTCTCAATCAGTCAACCTCTCTCCAGTTCTCTTCTCTCTCCCCTTCTCTTCTTACCTATTTCAGTCTTCTCTGACATTCCCAACTTCTCTGTTTAAGTCTGCCTCCCTCCCTCCTTCCCATTACACTCCATCCCAACTCCAGTCTCTCTGTGTCTGTGTGCTGAGTTGAGGTTTGGAGTGGAAACCAGAGTATCAAGTCAGAGACACACAGGACAAGAGGGAGCCAGCCTCATAAATCTCCCTTAGTGCAGCCCACAACATCCAGAGTCAAGTTTTTGTATGAGTGGGCTGTGGTTGCATGTGTATGCATGTCTGAGGCTGGACATATATGTTTATATGTATTTGACACAACATTGTTAATCTGTGCAAGCACATTTTGCAAATGGGCATACGTGTGTTTTGGTTAATGTTTGCCTTTATATGTCAGTAAGTGTGCGTGCATGTGGGTATGTTTTCATGTGCAAGTGTGAGCGTGTAAGAAACTCGGGACTTATCCAAAAGCAGAGGTTAGCAGAAATTCTGCACCCACGTGTGGACTGGAATCTGTAGTCTCTTCTCGCCAACAACTCAGCCTCAACAAATGAATATTGCAGGTCAATATTCAGAGGAAATTGTTTCACATATCCTCAAGAGTTTGTCAATAAAAAATAAAATCTGGTCCAAAAATGTCATCAGACTGCACCGACTTTTTAGTTTTTGTTGGAAGCATTAAAAATAGCATACAAAAGTCTCTCACCTTTTTTTTTTTAGCAGACTTGTTTACCCAGTTTTTTCAAGCAGTGTAAACTCTGCTGTATATTTTTAATGCTACATTAAAAAATAAAGAAAAATATCATAAATATAATTTCTTATTTTGTATCTGCATTCCTGTGAAAAACTAAGTACACCCCATGATTCAATAGATTGTAGAAGCACCTTTAACAGCAATAACTTTAATTTTTTTTCTGTATGACTTTATCAGTCTCTCACATTTTTGTGGAGGAATTTTGGCCCATGCTTCTTTACAAGTTTGTTTTAGTTCATTGAGGTTTGCAGACACTTGTTTATGTACAGCTCTCTTAAGGTAGTGCCATAGTATTTCAGTCGGGTTGAGTTCTGGACTTTGACTGGGCCATTGCAACACCTTGATTCTTTTTTTTTTGCTTGACCAGTTTTGGCCAACCTTTAGCTGCCAGACAGATGGCCTCACATCTAACTCCAGAATACTTTGGTATACAGAGGAGCTCATGGTTAACTCAATGACAAGGTGTCCAGGTCCTGTCGCTACAAAACAAGCCCAAATCATCACTCCTCCACCACCGTACTTGACAGTTGGTATGAGGTGTTGCTGATATGCTGTGTTTTGTTTTCTCCAAACATGGCCCTGTGCATTATGGCCAAACATCTCCACTTTGGTCTCATCTGTCCAAAGGACATTGTTCTAGAAGTCTTGTGGTTTGTTCAGTTGCAAATTTGCAAACCTAAGCTGTGCTGCCATGTTCTTTTTAGAGAGAAGAGGCTTTCTCCTGGCAACCCTTCCAAATCTGCCGTATTTGTTCAGTCTTTTTCTGCTGTCATGAACTTCAACATTCAACATGCTAACTGAGGCCTATAGAGTCTAAGATATTGCTCCTGGGATTTTTGCAGTTTCTCTGAGCATTGCATGGTCTGACCTTGGAGTGAAATTGCTGGAATGTCCACTCCTGGGAAGATTGGAAACTGTCTTGACTGTTTTCCTCTCATGAATAATCTTTCTCACTTTAGAATGATGGACTTCAAATTGTTTGGAAATAAACCCTTCCCAGATTGACTGGCAGCAATATTTGCTTCTCTAAGATGTCTGATGTCTTGCTGATGTCTTTTCTCCTTGGTATTGTGTTAACACACACCTGAATGCTCCAGACCTGCAAACTGCCAAAGCTTCTGCTTTTATAGAGGTGCTCACACTTGCTGATGATCAGTTAAACAAGTGCATTTGATTAGCAGCACCTGGCTGCTACTTACCCTCTTAATTCCTATGGAAGCAGTAAAGCTGCGTCCACACTGGAAGCAATTTGCTCATGGTGCATCGCTTTGAGGCTGACTGCCGGTTGCCTGTGGACAGTCCAGGCTCTGGTTGCCTAGGTAAACCTCTAATGTATTTACTACCAGGTCATATGTCAATCAACGGTATCCTGCGCTCTCGTTGGTAGTTGCTTCAATCGCTCATCTGGAAGTTGAGAAAAGTTTATCTCGGGTCCCGCCCACTTTGTGTCGCAGCGGTTATTTTATCCGTAGTCGCTTGAAGTCGCCAAATGTTATTCACTTTTTATGGTCTCTGGTCACCATGTTGCTGCGAATCGCTTCCAGTGCTGACGTAGCTTAAGGTTGTACTTAGCATTTCACAGGACTGTAGGTTGTATAATAGCTTCAACTATACCTGTGCAGTCCATACAGGGTTTTGCACCATTAGTTTGAAAACTTTTTCAGTGTTTAAAACAACTGAATGCAGTCTCAGAGCTGAAATAAAGTGTCATACATTCCAACAGAAGCAGGAGTCCACCCAACTCTGCAGTGATTTTTAACAGATCTTTAACATGTTCTGATCAAAATTTCTAAAGAGAAAAATCACAGACATTTATAACCTCCTCATTAGTCTGTTTCGTTTGAACTGTCAGCTCCCGGCCGTAGAAGAAAGGAGAAAAATCTAAAGAGAGAATGTAAAAGAAAAAGTGGGGAATAATAAATCAAATTAGAACCAAATGCGGCAAGTGGCACACTGTCCAAAACCACTTTACACCCAGGCCCCCTGAGCATTGCCCTTCTTTTACCACTAAGACTTCAGTGATTTCTTAGTGCTCTTTTTTTATTCCCTTTGTACACATTTCATAAGGATTAGCACTTGGTAGCTCCCATTCACCCCTACGCACCCAACACAGTGCTAAGTATTACAATATGTGGTTGCTCATGTATGTGTGTGAGCATGAATACCAAGGAGATATTTGTGTTAATATACTGACAGAGGGAAGGGGAGGCTAGTTTTTCTCCTAACATCAAAGTTAAGACGTCATCCTTAGAGTGCTGTCAGCTTGCAGTTATTCCTGAAGACATGGTGGCACCAGGCAGAGCAAGGGATTGAGAGAATTTAAGCCTTCTAGTGCATACTGACTAAAAACACAAGTCAACCAAACACTTTCTGGTGTGGTACCAACTGCACTCCTTCCATTTCCAACTTTTAGTGTGAAGTGGATATAGTTTGATTACCAAACGCAGATGTTTAAATACTCATGTATAGAGTTTCCCCTCCATGAGTACTGCGGGGGAAATGTTTTGGGAAATAAAAACTGCTTGACTGATAGACATGGCTGCTTCTCTATTGCACTCAAGGGTTCTGGCGAAGGGCTAGAACTGCCTCTCTGTCACCAGGAGAGGATACCAAAATAAAGACTTACTTGCTGGCCCAACATTGCATCAGAAGTAGTGTCCCTTTATAGCCTCAGTATTAACTCTCAGACTCTACTAGATGTCTCCAGTGTCCACGTAATGCACAAGAAACAAGACAGCACATATACACACCACTGGTAATCAGACCTGAGTGATTAGTTTAGATGCTGAAATTATAATCTAAAACTTAGAATTCTCTTAGTGACATACTTCATCAGCAGCAGACTGGGGTCTGCTCACAAAAGGCTTTAAAGTGATTTATTATGTTCAATTTCAGCTACATGTTATTATTCTTGGACTCTACTAGAGTAGAGTTCAAAATCGTCCTTATCTATCCATCTTATACTGGTCTTGGTACAGCAGTTCACTTCATCTTCTGCCTGAAATAAGCCACTTTATTTCCTTTGCCCTTCCTTTAAGACAACTTTCTTCTGATTGGCTGTCCTTTTTAAACAGAAGATGAACAGCAGATGAGTTTGAACTGTGTGCCTGAGATGACCATAATAAGGATATCCCCTCTCACTGACATCACACAAAAGCAAAGGTAGAAAAAACTGTCTGAAATCATACATTCAGACCAGAGGCCTGAAGCTTCTACTTGCAGATATGCTGACCTCATCATTTGAAACTTTGGCCATGTTTAATATGAGTAGCCACCATTCTAACAGTATAAATGTTTTAAAGAAAATTAGGAAAAGCAGAGGAGGTCCCCTTTAAAAGAACCAGAAGTAAAAACATATTTTTATTCAAATATTTTTAGCAGATATCTCAAAAGCCACCATTTTTACCACTTTGATTTCCATTGTATTTACAGTGATGGTTTCCTGGAAAAAAATCAAATCAATATTTTTTGCCAATCATAATTTGTAACAGCTACCCTCCTATTTTCCCTTTAACACTTCTTAAAACCTTCACTCTCCACCCTCCTTCCACTATTTTCTCTACCCATATCCCCAGAGTCCATTTACTATGATTACCAATAACAATAACACCGCCATTATCTTTTATTATCACATTTTCCCAAGGCTCTGCCAGCACTTACAGTGTTTAAGCTACAAAACGGCTCCCGTTTCAAGCTTGTATATGGGCTGCCTTGGCTCAGAATTCCCTTAATAGTCGCTGTTTGTTTGGATATCTGATGTGAATCGACATAAATGGCAATGGTCCACTAAATAGACAGTAAAGTGTTAAGCCATCTGAGACAGAATTACTGCAGAGAGCTGCTGGTAGCTTTCCATCTTTAACTTTTGTTTCACTTTACAGTTAGAAGTTTTATATTAAAGAGTGAAAGGAGAGAGCAGCGAGCAGATACACATAATGAAACCTTAATTTAAGAGCATATTTTAGTGGATAAAGTCCTACATTTGCATATTTCATGTAGATTACGGGCTCAAACATTCCAGTGCATTTTCTAATTGTTTTACTGTGTGTGGCTAAGGACTCAGAAGACTCTCATATGAAGTCTTGGAACAGTGCACATAATACATACAAAACACCTTACTGTCCAAAAATTAGTCAGAAAAAATAAATAAATAGATTGAGACAACAAGTAGCAAACATTTATTTTCGATTTACTCTTCTTTTAGAAGAAATCTATAATTTAGGTCTTGTTTTAAAACAATACAGTACTGCGCAAAAGTTTTGAGCCATCCCTAATTTCTTTTGCTAGGAAAATGGGAAATAGGTGCAGTGATTTATTGAAACATGTGCAAACATACATGGAAATGCAGTACATAAGGCAAAAACAGAGTTTGCACAGTTGTATTGAGCTTGAAAGCCAATATTTGCTATGACCACCTTTAGTCTTCAACATAGCCTGAACTCTCTTAGGCAAGCTTTCTTCTAATTTCTTTAAGTAGTCTTCAGGAATAGTTCTCCAGGCTTCTTGAAGGACATTCAAAGCTCTTCTTTGGATGTTGGCTACCTTTTGTTCTGTCCTCTGTCAAGATGATTCCACACTGCTTCAATAATGTTGAGGTCCGGGCTCTGGGGAGGCCAATGCATGACTGATAGTGTTCCATTGTGTACTTTTCTATCCAGGTATGTTTTCATTGCACTGGTAGTGTATTTGGAAAGCCGTTGCCAATCAGACGCTTTCCAGATTGTATTGCACGGTGGATCAAAATCTGATGGTACTTTTCTATATTCATAATTCCATCAATTTGAACAAAAAAAATCCCCAACACCACTGACTGACATGCAGCCCCAAACCATGACAGAGCCTCTCCTTTTTTTTACAGATGGCTGTAGACAATCACTGTTGTACCTCTCTCCTGACCTCCTATGTATATATTGATGACAATTTGAACCAAAAACTTGGGTTCATCAATTCAAAAGACCTGTTGCCACTGATTTTCACTCCAGTTCTTGTGTAATTTGGCATACCTCAGCCTTTTCTCCCTGTTTCCCTTCCTTAAGAATGGCTTCTTGACAGCCACCCTTCCACTGAGACCATTTCTGATGAGGCTTTAGTGAACAGTAGATGGATCAACTGAAGGGCCAGATGCATCTCTCAGGTCCTGTGTCAGGTCTTTGCTGCATTTTTTCCTATTTCTTAAGGACATGACTTTCAGATACTGTTCAACTGCTGTAGATAGTTATTTATGGCTGCCACTTCTTTTTTGTCCTCCACTTGTCCAGTTTCATCAAATAGTTTCCTGTTTTACAGACACACACACTGCACGCCATGCTGAAATATGTTCTGCTTTCTGTAGACACAACACTGGTTCATCCCTTGAGTTGGGTGCCTTTTTTATGCTTGAATGATTTATAGGTCAGTGTTAAGTGGCTTAACAAATAAAACAAAAAAGCATTCCTCTGAAAATGACCAGGTACAAAGACTGGACTGAAAATGAGTGAGAAAGCAGCCAATGTCCAAAGAAAAACTTTGAAAGATCTTGAGAAAGCCTGGAGAACTATTGCTCAAGACCACTTTAAAAAATGACAGGGAAGTCTAGCTCCTGGAAATGAAAATATAAAAAAGGACGGATGGCTCGAGACTTTTGCACAGTACTGTATATGGAAGAACTTTAATGAGTAATTGCAATTCATCACTGCAAACTCAGCTAGGCAACATGACATAAAACCACATAACATCAAACATTTAACGAGTATACTAATCATATCACATATTTCTGTGATGACATTTATTCCTGAGTTCTCATTAACAACAAGACAGATTGCTTAGACTACAGGAAGTGCTGTAAATGTTGAACAATTTCAAATATGCAACTGACTCTGACACACATGTTTTCCTTCTGAGCGTGTTGATGACTATGCATACCAGAGAAGCTTTTTTGGCCTTGTCAAAGTTGGACCAACCTTGTTTCACCTCCCAGTAGCATGACTCAGGGCTCAACCTTGATTCTCTCCCCCTGGGGTCCCTTATTTATGATGTCACAAAAGGCCAGTCACACTCCTGTAACAGTGGCACGGCCCGCAAAAAGTCAAAATCCAGCTGTAGTCAAGCCCCCCTCATCCCTCTTATAAATGAGCATGTCCAATCTACCCACTGAGTTTCATTAAAACCAGACCACATCAATCAGGGCCTGAACTTTAAAGGCCAGGTCCCTTCTCGAGCAGCATGGAAGAAAAACACGGAGCTGTTAAAGTAAAAGACCTCACACTGCACATACACTCTAACGCTCATTCACTTAACACCACATTTCTGCTGGCGGACCACACATTGCAATGTCAGTCTGAGACCACACAGTTGGTCTCATAAGGCCAACAAAAGACCTCGTAAGACCTCACACCAGGACCCAGCATGATTCGATAGGACCTCAGAGACTTACACACCTGTAACTCCACAAAAATGCAAAGTAACTCTGTTGAATAGCTACTGTAGTCCCTGCACAGTAATCACAAACCTAAAAAAACTGTTTAGAATTGTGACTGGGTATTTTTACTTGACAAAAATTGAGTGTAAAGGAAGTGTAAGTTCCTCCTAAACCCAAGCCTGTGTTCCCAAACGTAGGGGAAGCACAAAGGAAGAGCCAAGAATACATAGCAGGAAGCTCAGGAGGCATGTCAGATGGACGAAAGACAGGATCAATGGGCAGATAAATGAGTGTAAGCCAGGCAACAAGAGGGGAGACTGGGAAGGATTCCCATGGGTGGGGACTGGAAGGCAGCCTTGCAATGGAAAGCTTTCAAACTCCTTTCATCGGGTGCCTGAAGACTGGAGCTTTACAAGAGCAAGATGAGCCGGCGCCACTGGAGCATCTTGGCGCTCTTCAACGAAACCCAGACGCAGAGACAGAACAGGACCCTATCACCACTTTGCCCACCCTCTGCTCCCACCCCAAATACCAGTCCCCAATCCTCATCAACCTGAGACTTGACTTTGTAAACAGACATGTCATTGCAGACTTATTTCAGTTGTCTCTCTTTTATAAGGTGTTATTTTTATTCAAAATCATACCTTTGATACCAGTTAATGTCTCACTTTCCCAGATATTCTTTAGAGTGTGATAAACTAAAAAACTTGGATATGTGCTTAGGTCTGAGCATTGCCACCATTTCCTGTAATTTTTCATCATTTCAAACAGACGGTAAAAAAGAAGCACATAATCACCACCTTTGTCTTTTAGTGAATGCATGTGATTAAAGAGATTAAGAGATGGTCTTACCAGTCCACACTAAGAGATCGTCTCCTGTAGGATGGAGGCCTGTCCGATGAAGTCTTCTCTGCCTTCGCTGGACGTTCTTTAAGGGATAGACGATGAGTAAATTTGGAGATTCCTGACTCTGACCTGGGCAACAGAAAAATAAGAAAAGAATAAGTTCAATAGGACTTCTGTCTTCCTTGTCATACATCATACATTCTTGCATAGAAGTTCAGAAGCTCTTAATATCCTGCTAAGGTCAACTAGTTGCCCTGTCAACAAAACCTTTGCCTCAACACGATATATAAAAATAGTCAATAAAAAACAAGCAGAGGGATTGACATAGAGTTGGTTTGCCAAAAAGTGTTCAGCAAAGGTTAAATATTGCAGGAGAACAATTTCTTAGAGAGATCGATTCACTCATGCCTCAAACTAAACTAGTTTTGCAGAAAACACACAATACTCAGTGGGAATGCAGTCCATGAAGTTGACAAACAGAGTAAAAATGCTTCAGTTCCCAGAGGAAACATTAGGTTTCAGGGAAAGCTGCATACTTCCTGCCTAATTTTCTCAAAATCTCTTTCACAGAAAAAAGTCACACACATTTTAATCTCCTCTACTGGGCTGCCAATGTCCCAGTTCAACTTTTTACTCAAAATTAAAAACAGGAAATGTAATATTTCTTCCATTCCAGCCCGGACACATTTGATGAGACTCAGCATTGCAATATTGCTGTGGTAACTTTGGGGATAATCAAAATGTAATATTATTCTCTATCAAAGAGCCAGGCTCATAGAGGAACATTGCTGGGGAACATGTGATGTAAAAATCCAGTGTATTTATTAAGCAAACTTTTATATCAACTTGGCCAAACTGGACAACAATCCATGGATAATTTTAAGGCAACTCAAAGCCTTGTAAAGAAAATACAGATGAGCAAGGATTACATAGATGATGTCCAGGCATTGTGCAGGATTCTCCCCTTTCCTAATCTCACATAAATGCTTTTTCCATTTCATTATGAAATGGTAAAACAATAATAATGACTCATACATATTCACACATGTACATAGATCTCCTCTCAATCTGAGCCAAAAAGCATTTTAGTCTCCATGGTGAGCCCTGTTGGAGACAAACTACATGAATGGTTAGATTAAGATTTGTACAGATGACTGAGGCACTTCCTGCCACTCAAAAACAAGACTTGCATCTGCCATCACTATTGTGGGTTTATGTGAGAAATAATGGTGAGCATAAGGCTTTGATAAAGAAAAAAAGAGATTAATAAAACTCTATACAATAGTTCATGACATTACTAGATTACTGAAAAGTGACATGGATGAATGACAGTGTGGTGATTCAGCCAGTTTCACCTAATTAAATTGCTTAAGTAGCATTTTTTTGATGAAGTCTGAGAGGCTCTTGAATGAGTAATTCATATGTTTTTGTCCAGGAGACTGCTTTGTTGTACAAAGGAGACAGAGGGTCTGAGTGTATCCTGACAAGTGTAATGTTTCTACGAGGGAGGAATCAGATCTCAGAGAATGATTACTCAAAAAGCCAAAATTTGGATCGAGACCTTTGTTGCATCATGGACCATTAAACATTCCCATTGGGGTGAATGAAAGACTAATGTGAGCTTGAAAATTGAAGTGAAACACTACATGACAACCTGGCTTTCTGCTTAGATGCTTGGAACATCCTCTTCTTCTTTTTTTAAAGGTATGATATGAAAGACTTTTAGTTTATTGTATGTATTGCAGTGACTACTGAAGTTGGCATGCTAACCAGCTAGCATCTGTATAACACTAGTTTGAATCCCAAGATGGGAAAGTGAGACAACTAGAGCCTGACCGATATAGGATTTTTAAGACCGATACAGATATTTGGTGATTTAAAAATCTGATATATTGCTCAATATGTTTTCCTTTCAGACACACGAAACATAAACAGATCTCCCTAGCATTTGTTATGTGTAGTTATTTATGAGTCCTTACTAAGATAATATGACAATGCTTAAAAGTTTAAAAATAATCTTGTTTTGTTGTCACAAGTCGTGGATTACTTGTTTGATACTCTGCCTGACTCTGCTCCAATCAGTTGGCATGCCAAACAGGTGCTGCCAACAGGGAAGTGCAGATTGCCCTCTGGTGGACAAACTATGCAACATCAACACTCACAACATAGTTGAAGGGTGTTTCTCCTGTCTCTTCTTTACTTTATTAAAATTTTAATTTATTGGTTGTTATAAATATAAACTGGCTGTTATATACTGATAGCTAATATTGGCCGATATACTGACTCTCGCTGATATATCGATCCAGCTCGAAAGACAGCCTTATGTCTATTTTGCCCTCAGTCCAATATTTATCATTTTTACATTCAAGCCAGTGAATAAAACAGCACATACAATGGAAAGCAACTACTGGGTAGCAGCATGGCCAACAGATGAGCTGGATGCCTAAAACGGACAACCACTCTCTTGCTGCACTTAACACTTCTTCGCACTTTCTTTTTGACATTTCCTTCCATTAGATAATACAGAAAACTAGAGGCCTGGTCTCCAGTGCAAGCCAACATTACCCAGCAGATCAGATTTCTGTGCTCTGGCAGTGTCTTCTATGCTGATGTCAATATTAAAACACAAGTAAGTTAAAACACACCAAGATGAAAGTGATTTCTGTATCTCAGGGCTTATTAACAAAAAACACAGCCAGCTCTTCTACTACACCACTTTCTACACAACCCACCTTAAAACAGACATAAAGACAAACATCTGAGACTGATTCATTGCCAGTATTATTTCACCCCTCATTCTAACCAGTCCACATCCAGGACAGGCACCATTAACCAACAAAGAATTTTTTTCTACATAATTGTGAAACATTTTCTTCTGATTGAAGGGAACCTCTGAAAATGTCCTCTGATGCTCTACAAGTTATTCCTCTTCAGACCAGCTGCCATAAGCTGAGATGAAAATGCAGTTCTTGTTCAAAATGACCTCATGCTATGGCTTATCTAGTAGAATAACAACAAGCCTTACTGCCTGTGTTCCCACTCCTACACCCTCAACTACTGTTTCCTGACCCAACGCCAACATCTCCAAAGAGTTGGTTGACCTCTAAGACAAAGAGACATATTTTCCTGTATGAATCACACAAATGGGGTGTGGGATTTTAGTCATATGGCAAAGAAACCCCTAATTGACGGTATTAAGCTAGGCTGGGCTTTTTCTTCTTCTTCAAGGGCTTTTAATTAAATTAGCGCACAAGCTACTGCCAACAACTGACGCTGATGTCTGTTTTCATAAACTGTAGACTTGACTAGTATGTAAAATTCTGATTCATGAATAGATTTCAGGAGTGAGCGGTTTGGATCATCACAGGTTGTTAATGAGCGATTTGATTTGTTTATTCTGTGACTTACATTAAGAATTCAGTGTAAAACTTCAGACAAACTTTTGGATCAAACACATGACATGAACTGACCATAGGATAAAAACTTCAATGCCATGAAAACACATAGGATCATGACTTCAAAGACATGGAGGCCAGTGGACACAGAAGAGGACTCAGGGAATCCCTTTGAGGGGTTTAAAGCAAAACTGCACATGCGAAGCAGGTGGGTCTGAGTGGAGGGGGATCTGCTGGCAACTGGCTGCCCCTTGGCTCCCTGAAAGCCTCAACGCTGGCTCCACCCCATGCAGCTGTCCCTGATAACATCATCACAGAAGGCACACTGTGATGATGCAATCCCCTCGGAGGCCCAGGATATCCTGGTCGATTATCCTCTCATCAGAATTACATTTTCTCTTTCATTTTCCTGGTGTTGATTACAGTTTGAAAAATCAGTGATTTGATTGATTATTTTTCGTAAGACAACTGACACCGGTGGAGGGTGCATTAGGTCACATGACCTTGAAGCAATGTGGTCCTATCCGCACACAAGCAATGACATTTTTAATCGATACCACGACCACCAAAATGCAGACAAAGGAGCAAGATTGCGCAAATACACTTGCTGGGCTGCTCTGTCCTCGTCACAAAATTCTGAATGTCGTCATACCTGTATGTCAGTCCTCTTTCGCTTGTTCTCAATAACAACAAGCAAAAGCTATAAAGTCATTTCAGCCTACATGCAGAATAGATATACTGTAGATCGCTCACTGAGCAAAAATCATGTGTGCGCTGACAGTAGCCCCTGCAGTGGATGCTTTCTTTGCTATTGTTTTTCTTTATCTCTGATAAAGCTGGCAGTGACACAAAGATAATAAAAAACACATAATAATGTCTCTAAAACATTTTATCATCTTACTTCTATCTTTGATTGTATCTATATATATATTTATGAATTCCCCAGTTGTTATTTTGTGTGAACAGTTTTACCTTTATACATTACCCACGTGTTCTGTTCCAGTTTACGCCTTTTATTGCCATGAAGGTCTTAATGGCATGGATGACTATGTTGGTCTTAGTAACCTGTCAAGTCTCAAGTGGTCCAAACTGAAATATCTCAACAACTGTTTGATGGATTGCCTTGAAAATGTAGAGAGGCCTGTGGTTATGAGAAGATAAGGCCTAAAGAATTGGGTAATCCCCTGACTTTTCCTCTAGCACAACCATTAGGTTGAAATGTTTGCATTTTAATGGAATGTCTTGCCAGCTATTGGATGGATTGTCATAAGCTTCACTATACATATCCTTACCCTGGGGATGAATCCTAATGACATGTGGTTCCCATATTGATGGATTGGCATTAATTTCTGTACAGACATGCATAGTTCTAAGACATTGTCTTCTAATCACTTTCAGTTATCCTTTTGCTTTCCCTCTAGCTCACCATGAGTTTGAAATATTTCAACAGCCATGTGATGGATTTCAATATAATCCAGACACTCTATGCAGAATGAACTGTAATAATTTTCCATGCATGACCATCATCGGTTTACTATTAAATTGCTTATATACAGTGCATCCGGAAAGTATTCACAGCGCTTCACTTGTTCCAGATTTTGTCATGTTACAGCCTTATTCCAAAATGGATTAAATTCATTCACCTCACAATTCTACAAATAATTCCCCATAATGACAAAGTGAAAAACATTTGCTTGAAATTCTTGCAAATTTATTAAAAATAAAAAACAACTACATGCACTGTAGAGAAATTTTAATGCTAAAACACACTAACAACATTTTAGTCTTTGTGGTGCTTTTAAGTTAAGTGTTATTACACTAAGAAGGTAGAGATGGTAAATATTATTTTAGTATTTTATCTTTGTCAGTGTTAGCATGGTAGCGTGCTAACATTAAAGGTTAGTTCATAGAGCTGTTGTTCAGGAAGAAACTAGCAGCTACAGCATGTGCCAAACAGGCACCGTGGAATTTCAATAAAATTAAGTGACTTTTAGTGATGAAAGGTGAAAAAAATATTTATATTGGAAAGTATCTAAATAAAGAAATCTCAATTTTGAGGCAATAGGCTGAAGCAGCTTCCAGTGGTAGCAAAGAATACAACTCACCCTACATATGAATAGGCGGAAAATCTATTAAATCAGAGTTTGGAGTTGAAATATGCCTAAAGATGAAGATTGTTTTTATAATGATAATCACATAGAAAGAAGGAATTCTGCATAAATGCCACTATTGGAAATAAAAGTCCAATCTCCCCCTTTGTTTGTATTTCATAGTGGTTTTTTAATCATAAAATCCTTTGTCACTCCTTTTTAAAGTCCCAGTAACTACAACAATGGTAACCATCCCTAATACATTCCTCCTATTTGAAAACCCACCACTGCCTCACTCCAGTGTGACTTAGATTATGAACTTGCCAGCATTAGTAACTTTTCCCAAACCCTTAGCACAAAAGTCCTTTTGTCACCACTGAATGGCTTGTGTGATGATACTGAGAAAATGTTGACCTACTATTACATGCACACCTCCAGCCCTTACATGCACATTCATAGTGTCACTACGACAGATTGCTTTCTCGCAAACAACTCACCTAATGTCACTTTTCAGCTCTCTTTCTGTTGCTATGGCAGCAATTAACCGTTCAGAGGTATTCATGTGCAGAAGCTCTGCTAAAGAACTAATTGTTCTCACTCACAGTACACAAAGCTACTGATGGTGCACTTTGACCCCACTCACAGCCTCAGTAACCCACTATTTGAGGGCAGAGTTAAGACTGTGTGGAATTCAAAAAACCAATACAGCTTAAACATGTTAAACACTGTAGAGTTACAGTGTAGATAATATTCATCTATTTTATTACTTTTATTTGGAAAATATACATCTTTATAAATTATTAATAAATATAAACAAAATAAATCAACCTGAAATGATAACTATTTAATATTTGTGTTACAGTGAAGTAATTTTTTTTTAAAAAGCAAATTTTTTTTGTTAGATTTTCCATAATTTTAATGCTGAATTCAAAAGTATCTGAATCCTCTAAAGAATGTAAAACCAAAGTCCTTCTAGAAGAGTCTTGCCACTCTTTCCAGTCTAAATGAAAGAGAAGTGAGCCATAACTTCAAATTCAATGATCAGTGGGACATAAACATGACATACACTGTATAAAAAAAAAATAACAAAAATAAAAAAAAAACAGTCAATTAAAAACGGATAATGTACTGGTAATTTTCTGTCAGTACATTATCCATTTTTTACTGATGTTTTTGTATATGGTAAATGGTAAAATTCAATGTGTGGTTAAAAAATACGGGAAAAAAATTCCTTCATTTTGAAACAGTACATTGTACTGTATTTTTACAGATTTTTTTTTTTTTTTTTACTGTGAAAAAATATGAAAGCTAGGGGTGTGAATCAAAGAGTACCTCACAATATTACATTATCATGATATGCTGTCCACTCTAACAATGCTATCACAATACTTGATACATTGCAAGACAATAATTGATGATACATCAGAAAAAATAAGCAAAAAAGGTAAAAGCAGTAATCATGTAATTATACACTGCGCTGTGGTCTCAGGTCTCAATACAGCAAATTAGTTCTCTGATTTAGTTTCTCCTACTGCCCGTCGAGTTTCTTCATCACTGCAGGTGTCACCTTGAAGAGTCATGAAGTCACCACTCTAGAAAGTCAAATTAGGAGTGAATTCATAAATAGCGCCTACATGTTTTAATAAAAATACTGATATTTGGCATCTGTGCATGAGCAACTGTAGTGGTTAACACATTTGCCTAATGTGAAAGATCCCCGGTTTGAGACCGGGAGGAGACACATATCCCAGGGAGGGCTGTGTCTGGAAGGGCATCTGGTGTAAAAATCTGTGCCAAATCAAATATGTGGCTCCATCTGCTATTGCAACCACTTGCGAATAAGGGAGCAGCCGAAAGAAGTTCAGCATATCAATATTTGCCGTGTCAATATTCTGTCCCTACCCCCCACTACACTATAAAAAAAATTCTGTAAAAAAAACTCTGAAAATTCAATTCAATTCAATTCAATTTTATTTATATAGCGCCAAATCACAACAACAGTCATCTCAAGGTGCTTTATATTTTAGGATAAAGACCCTACAATATTAGACAGACAGCCCCAACAGTCAGACGACCCCCTATGAGCAAGAACTTGGCAACAGTGGGAAAGAAAAACTCCCTTTTAACAGGAAGAAACCTCCAGCAGAACCAGGTTCAATGTATTGAGCCTGGTTCTGCCAGGAATTACCAATTACCAATACCAAAATTAATTAATTTAAATTACCAAATGACCAATACCAAAATGTATTGATAATTTTCTGCCAGTACATTATCCATTTTCTTACGGACGTTTCAGTAATGGTAAATTCAACATGTGGTTAAAAAATAAGGAAAATACATTTTAAAATGGTATGCTGTACTGTGTTTTTACAGATTTTTTTTACCGTGTAGAATCACCAGTCTAATCTGATCAAAACTGCTTCAAAAATTTGGTGACGTTGCCCTAAAATTAAGTTAAAATAGTCTTTCCTTCCCCTTGCATCCTATCCTATTCTACTGTACATGCACAAAGTTCCAGGTCAGTATCACTTACAATACGGCTCAATCCAGCTGACACAATAAACACCTCTGGCTCATCCCATGCAACGGGTATGCGAAGCCAAGAAAACTAAAAAAGTATACTTACCTACATCTTTACTACGATGTAAATACATCTGTCATCATGCAGCAAAAACCATCATAAACCTCAACTGTGCCATTGCATCAATGCAACAATGTGATTGTCTCAAGTTTTTTGGTTCAGTTGTTGATTGGCTCTTTTCTGGCATTTGGAATTCTTCGATAGACTTTTTTTTTGTAAGATCTGTTGAGCATTTCTGTGTGTATAATGTCTCTGGTAAGATTGTTGTTAAATATTGTTTTTTTTTGTGTGTCCATCCATTTCTGAATAACACCATATGTTATATTTACATATTTGATAGATTTGAATTAGGCAATATTGTGACAAGCATGCTCTGCATAGTTTCTCAAATCATAAAGAGAGTTTTGTGTGAGATGCGTTTATAAAGGGATTCCACTGAAACCAGCAGAACGCTATGCATTACACAATCTATGTGGTCTGTCTGAGGTTAGGCTGCCCTTAACCACAGATCTTATGTCAGATTACTAAGGCACAGACACTATAGTAAATCATGAGCAAGACAGACAAATACCTGACCCTGTTTGAGCAATTATGGGCAATGGCTCCCTACCTAAAACAACTATTTTGGAAAGTAGGGAAAACAAAGCGCTAGGATTGCTTTCATCTGTGTCTCCTGCTATGGCTTCTTATCCCTGCCAATGGAACACAAATGCGCCAAAAAAGAATGTAGGTCCCCCCCCGCAATATAAGAGATAGAAGCAAAAGTAGTGCATGCAAGTGCAAATGCTTATAAGCGAGGGTGTACACATACACAAACACAATTTAATTGATGAACATACCCCTCAATGTGTTTCATTAGGCAAACAAAAAGGCTTTCAGTGGTCCAATCATAAAAGAACACAGCCAAGCTATGAACATTGCTAATTAAAATGTGCTCAAAGAACGCCTTGTATTCCACTCACCATCCCCATCCAAACCCAAGTCTGTGTGTATGTCTCTCTAACATGGCAGGGGCTGCTTTTATTTCACTTGGACTGAAGTCTCACCAATAAAACACTGATATTTCTTCAAGCTAACAAGCTTTCCCTTTGGTTGTAATATAGTTATATTATCTAAGTGTAACGTTCAATCACTGGTAGATGTGATGGTCAATAAATAAGAAGCAATAACACAGCAGCCTTTTGAATATTACCTGATACGCTCTGGAGTCTAATGGATTTGGCTAGCTTGTTTTTTTTTTAATCATAAAACTGTCTAAATAAATGTGTCAAAATTATACAAACAAGTCAAAATTGCAATATGTTTGGAAGTATAATTCTTCAAGCACCCACATGGTCCAAAGGAGAGAGGAGGCATTTAACAGCCAGTTTATTGTCTTGACAAATAAATCCTAATGATCTAATCATAACGCTACGTGCCAAAGGATGGGACTGTTATCGTCCTACATTCATCTTCTCATATGCTGCCCATCCACCCACTATGACAAACGGAGATATTTTCATCTTGGCTTTTTCCCCTCCATTCCTTCATTTGCACATCTCTGAGTCACAGTCATCGTTTCATCTTCTTCTTTTTTTTCATAGTCTCACTTTTATTACTTTGCTCTCTCACTCGTGTTTTCCACAGAGTCGGCACATACAGAATTCGTCAGGGAGACAAAAATGAGGGAGGAATTCAATGCTTTTTTTCACTTTGGTTGGCTCCCTGCGGTGTTGGGTTTGATACCATTCCCTCTGTGTCCCCCCTCTCCGTTTGATGTGTGGCATAAGGCTGACTCAACACAGTCAGATACACAGATGATGGATTTGCAGTCAAATTAATGTTGAATTGAGCTGACAAGCACATGGAAGCCAGCAAATTATTAGAGTCTGTAGCTGGAATACCATGCCACTGAGAAATGAGGGGCAAAGCACACAGTACCACAGACAGATTTCACTTTCCAGCCGCTCTCAGTTAGGTGGGATGAGATAATTGTGAATATAATTTGGAGGAAACTGATCTGGGGTAAATAGCTATATCACTGGGTAGATGTGGTAACACTCAGCTGAACCTCATAATACCTCAGACATTTGTGCCAGTTACAGGTGTCCTGAATCCAACATAAGCCAAGGCCCAGTGAGTTATTAGTGGGCCACAATCAAGAAAATAGATACAGTACCATAATAATATTTAAATGTCTTGGTAGCTGGTTTCATCTGATTTAACCTGGAAGCCTCATTACTGAAACTAACCTGATAACCAACCACCACATCATTTTACATGACCCACTAATAATGCTGCACAGAATCTTACAATTATCCTCTTAATTTTCTCATAAAACTACACATAATAGTCCAGCTGGCCTCCTGTGGGACACAGAAAAGCTGATAAAACTTTGTGGAGCCTGTATCTTAACCCCCTGTGTTGTTACATTCAGTACTGGCGCGCTGCTGCGGGTCTGCAAAGGTTCATGCCTCACTAGTTGACTAGTTAAGAGAAGGTTTGGAAAAGTGTGAACACAAGAGTGTCTGTGTATTCCAGACTTCAGGTCTTTACAAATTACACTAAATTGAAGATTTTAGGCTTGGCCTGGTGGAGATGGACACCCCTCTGGTATCATGTTTAAGGCCTAACATTGACACATAAGCTCACGGCATCCCACTTTTCCCTATCCACCCACAATTGAGCGTGGCGTCGAGATTCCAATCAGGGTTGAGCCAGCAGACTGAGAGGATTATTTATGCTGGAAAGGATAAGGAACCCTCGAAGAGGGAGAGAGATGTGTTTGTGTGTTTATAGCAATTCTATATTTGTGAGAACCAAAGATTTAAGGAAAATTCACCAAACTAACCTTTTCCCACAGTCACCATTTACAAAGTGAATTTACTTAGTTTTAGATGTGGCAAATGATTAATGCATTGTAGCAAGAGTTAGGCACAGTATCTGGGAAAATATGCATATTCGTATCTATGTCTACACAAACCTACTACCCCATATACCTTGGTCATTTTCACAAATGGGATTTAAAAGTTTTGAAAATAATAATTAAGACACCTAGATACAGTGCTGTGCAAAAGTCAGGAGCCATCCCTAATTTCTTTATATTTTGCTAGGAAAATTGGAAATAGGTGCAGTGATTTATTGAAACGTACAAACATGGAATTACAATATATAATGCAAAAACAGAGTTTGTACAATTCAGAGTTTCAAAGCCAATATTTGGTTTGACCACCATCTTTGCATGTTGGCTGCCTTTTATTCTGTTCTCTGTCAAGATGATCCCAAACTGCTTCAATAATGTTGAGGTCCAGGTTCTGGGGAGGCCAATGCATGACTGATGGTGTTCCATTGTGTGTTTCTCTATCCAGGTATGCTTTTACTACATTGGCAGTGTGTTTGGGATCATTGGCATGATGAAAAATAAGTTGTCAAAGAGATGCGTTCCAGATGGTATTGCATGGTGGATCAAAACCTGGAGGACTTTGTATTCAGAATTCCATAAATTTTGACAAGATCTCCAACACCACTGGCTGAAATGCAGCTCCAAACCATGACAGAGCCTCCACCATGTTTTACAGATGGCTGTAGACAATCACTGTTGTACCTCTCTCCTGACCTCCTCTGTACATATTGATGACAATTTGAACCAAAAATTTCAAATTTGGATTCATCAATTCAAAAGACCTGTTGCCACTGATTTTCAGTCCAATTGTTGTGTAATTTTGGCATATCTCAGCCTTTTCTCCCTGTTTCCCTTCCTTAAGAACGGCTTCTTGACAGCCACACTTCCACTGACACCATTTCTGATGAGGCTTCACTGAACAGTAGATGGATCAACTGAAGGGCCAGATGCATCTCTCAGGTCCTGTGTCAGGTCTTGCTGCATTTTTTCCTATTTCTTAAGGACATGACTTTCAGATACTGTTCATCTGCTGTAGATAGTTTTTTAGGCCTGCCACTTCTTCTTCTTCTGTCCTTCACTTGTCCATTTTCCTCAAACTTTAAAGATGCACTGCACACCATGCTGAGATATGCAGAGTTTTCGGCTAATAGCTTTTTGGTAATCACCTTGTTGGTGCAAAATAGTAGGTCCATCTAAGGAAAAGGGAACAAAATGATGTGTTTTTTGCGATAGGCTGCTAGTGACAAAGCGCTTAAAAATGCAATTTAAAATTGGTTCTTTGCTAAGTTGTCTGTTATGTGTAGACACAACACTGGTTCATCCCTTGAGTTAGGTGTCTCTTGAGTTAGGTCAGTGTTAAGGGGCTTAACAAACAAACAAAAAAAAAAATCATTCCTCTGAAAATGGTTAGGTACCAGGACTAGACTGAACCTGAGTGGAAAAGCAGCCAATGTCCAAAGAAAAACTTTGAAAGATCTTCAGAAAGCCTTTAGAACTATTGCTTAAGACCACTTTAAATTACAAGGAAGTCTGGCTCCTGGGAATGAAAATATAAAGAAATGAGGGGTGGCTCAAGACCTTTGCATAGTACTGCACATGCAGACCACAAATTGGCCTAGTGTCCCATTTTAAAAATTGTGTCACAATTTGCAGATAAATGCGCAAGTACTACAGTCTTTTTGCATACTTGTGCACTCATAGGAACTCAAATTAATGTTAATGAGGAGGTTTTCAATGTCTTTTGAAAACTAGTGTAAAACATTACTTTATGTCAGCAGCTAAATTATGAGGTATTCCTGGAAATAGGGCTTTCATCATGGTCACCATGGTTTCCATTTTGGCAAGGGGTGGGATGGAGGAGTGGGTTTAATCCTACTTTCCTCCAGTCCCAGGTCAACAAAGGGGAGTTCTTCCATAATAGGAAATTAGAAAAGTAAGAAATGCAGTTTGGCTGGTCACCAGTATGAACTGTATTGAGCTGTTCCAATAATATTGCTTAATTAATCTTGGAGTTGCCTGGTGAGAGGAAAAAAAATAAAAATTTAAAATGGTCTTTGAGTGACCTTAAAATTGTGATCACAGTTAAAACGCTGAGTTGGTCTATTTGTAGCAAAAAAAAAAGAAAAAAAAAAAAGCTTAATCCTGAAATGATGTTTGCAATTGTAAGCCAGCAAACTATGAGGATCCAAAGTGTTGAGATGTTTTTGGGAAAGCTGATCAAATTTGGATGTGTGGTTTCAAAACTGGTTGGACTTGTTGTGCAACAAGACAGAAAGAAATTTTCCCTAAGAACTCCCTTAGCTAGTGTGGTTGTGTGGATGGAGTGTTTTTATGTGAGTGCGTGCTTTTGTATTGAAAGTTTGAGAATGGAAAAGGCTTTGCTCCATAGAATAGTAATGTTCAAGTAATCTAAATTATGCTCTCGCTCTCCCTTGCATTATCTTTCTCTCTCTCTGTGTCTTTCTTTTTCTGCACACACACCTACATGCAAACACACAATTACAGCCAAGATGCTTTACCAACAACAATGGCTGTCTCTCCCTGCTCCATTCTTTGGCCTGGCAGCCTGCTGTTGGGAAGTTCTCAAACAACCCAACATTGCTGCAGCCAAACCACATCAAATAAGCGCGCGCACACACACACACACACACACACACACACACACACACACACAGGGGCACACACACAAACACAGTAGTATAAATTCTGCTAACAGTATACTCTCTTCATGTAATGAAACAACACTGGATAAACACTATAGCTACAAACACACAGAGAGAACATGTGCGCACACATATTCGCAGTGGATCAACTGTCCAAATAGTCACACGCTCAGATAGTTAGCCAGCGGCAGTCTCCTCCAGCCCGCTGAGTTAGCTCCCACTCCTACCACTATTACCACTATTGTAAATAATCCTCAGTATGTATTTACTTGGGGATTTATGAAACCTGGAAAAAAAAAGAATGAGGTGAAAAGAAAAAAGACTGGAAAAATGAAGGAATGTGTTTCACGTTGGTCAGTCAGCGGGAACCCTCAGGCCTTATTGTGTTTCTGCTAGAATTTGCTTTGGATTGCTCTGGGAGATGAGACACAGTGGTGTGGTCGGTATTTGCATTATATCTGTGGACTCTGATTCCTCTCCTTTTTGCTCTCCTTATTTCCAACTAATGCTAAAAGCGGGAATGGAAAGACGTGATGGCAGCTTACTAAATCAAAAACACGGACTCAGAGTTATCTACATACGGTATAGGACGCACTGTGGTGCATCGTGAAATCATTTAAATCATGCCACAACTTAATTGTTGCAGGGCTTTTGTTCATGTGTCACCCTATAACCGCGGCAACAAGGAGGTACTGCTGGGAGGAAACTGGGAGGAGCGTAGCAGTAAAAAAAAAAAAAGCAGTGTCTGAAACAGTTGAAAAACGAGAAAAGTCGTGACCTGTTAAGTTTTCAGAGATAGAACGTTTTCACTCTGAAGAGCATATATCCTCCAAAGTCAGCAAAGTAATTTCCATAAAAACTTTTAATATATATGCCAAAAGAATTCACAGAAAAAAGCAACACTTTGTGATAAAACCTTTTTTAAATATTAATGTCAAATCTGATTAAAGAAAGAGATGAGGCGACTGAACGATCTCTAAAGGTTTTCCTAAACAAAAAGCAAGTCAGACACATAGTTGGTGAATCAGTATCCACTTTTCTCTACCTTAAGTTATTCCTACATCACCTACATATGAGAACAGTTACATGGCCTGCTCCTATGAAAGAATTAATCTAATCATATTCTCTCTTCTCTGACATCTCCTCCTAAATTCCTCTCACCATGAAGGAACCAAAGCATCTCCCGGCCTCTACGACACCACAGCTCAGTTCCTCTGTTATTCCACCCTTCCCCTACAGTTTGTTTACAGCATGAGTAGCAGAGACAAGTTTTAGTTAAGTTTAACTACTGTTTTTTATATATAGTAAAACCTTTCATGAGTAAGTAAAGTGCAAACAGCAGACATAACTCACAGACCACATCTAGGAGCCCACTGGCTGACATAATCTCTACTGGAGTTTCCAGTGTAGACAGTTATGGTTTACAAATGCAGGTAAATATGAAAAAAAAAAAAAAATCAATCTCAAAACAAATTCAATTTCATAGCCATCAGCTATTGAGACTGAATTTCAGTGCATGTGTTTCCTCTTTTGCTCCCCACCTGTATTCCTGCTTAAACATGATTGATCAATATGCTTTCCCCACGTAAATGCAGAAACGGAGTAAGGAGTTTTTCAAAAGTTCTGTTTTCAGTGACTTAAAATGTCGTTTACGTGTGGACAAAAGGCTAAGACTCATAGAAAAACCTACATTTACCAAAATACACATGTATGTGTGGACAGAGCCTAAGGCAATTAATACAGATGGTAATTTCAATAACAAAAACTGAAAAAAATAAAATAAAATCTGTGACAACATAAGAGATTAAAGGCAAATACCCAAAGAACTAATAACTGATTGACCAGTAAATAATAGTTACTTTCATTTTTTTTTTCCAGCTTTGAGCAGAAATCTCTGTGCCTCTGAGTTTGTGGAAAGCAGATATCTAAATCAGTGCAATGTGAGACATTTTGGTACATCTGGTAATAAGCTTTACAGAAGCATTTTGAACCACTTTTAAATGATCCAGCAGTTACCAGCTAAAGCCCATAAAAAGACGTTTTAGTGGTCTACGAGTGATGCTGTAATAGAATGAAAAATCCCATAGCAATAAGTCTCCATTCATAAGCACAGGAAATGAAAATTAGTGAAACAACCCGAAAAAGACTAAGAGGCATTGCTTGCATCCTATCTACATGAGATGACTGCTCATGCGATTCAAGTTTTCTGATATTTCAAGCCTGACTGTAACTTAATGACACTGTCTTTGCAGACACCTGAAAAACTACTGTTCACATTCACAATAGAAAGCAAAACAGAAGGCAGAAAAGAGAAGGCAGAAAACAGAGGAAGTCATTGTTAATACGCTGGGGGAAAAGATAATACAGGTTAGATGTTAAAGAGCACGTACTAGCACCAGCAACACAGTCAAGCAGATACGCGCACTTCTGTGTTGAGATTGAATGAATGCATGTTATCATTTGTTCCTCAGGTTAATGGTAAGTTTTAGATGAGAAACATGTATTTCTCTGTGCACAATGTTCTCCATTTACTCTGCTGTATCTTCACTTCCGCTTATTCACTTGTTTGTCATAAATCAGCATGCAGCACAGTAGATCAATCAGTTCCCTTTCCCTTAGTCTAGGGCAGACTTCTGTCACTTGACATCCAGCGATGGCCCTGCTGACGAGTCTTTTGAATACAGCTGCTTGTCTCCTGGCAACAGATGTCTCCAACTCCGGCACACCGAGTGCTCACTGTGCCGAAACAATCGGCACGTAACAAACATCAGAAATGACAAATACTATACATTACATCTATAATGGTTTAAATCAAACCTCAAGATTTAATGAAATGGAAAATATGATACAAAAAGTATCATTTATGGAAAAAAACTGACCAAAAAATAAGAAATGTGGAAAATGTATTTGAGAGGACATGGAAGACATCATTAAAACGACTTCTTTATTGAATACTGGCCTATTTCATGTATTTCATATGCAATTTCAAATGTGTATAAACACATAAATGTGTATGCGCTGGTACATGTATAAATAAATAAAAGTGACTGTATTCAGTGTATACCAATATGTGCACATCCAACCTATTTGATATATTTCCTCACAACTCTCCCTGTTTTGCTTTTTCTTTTAGAGTTAATATAATCTGATCTCCTCCTGTTATTATTTTTATTTAGCAGCCTGCATCTGGCAGAGTATTTTGTTGATAAAAGTGAAGATACAGGTACCAGGGTTAACAATGCCATCTCACAATAAGAAGGTCCTTGATGCGAGTCACAAACCCACAGAGGGTGTCATGGTCAACACATCCCTTAGCAGTCAATTACACAGCAAACACAAACTCCTCTCTTTTCTTTTTTTTTGGTTCCTTCTTATTCCAAAGAGTACCGAATTGAAAAAGTGGAGTGACTGAGAATTATTATTGCTATGGAATGGATTACTGGTCAGACTTAGACTGACTTAACTTGCTTTTGAAAAGCCCACACAGACATGGAGGAATTTACTGGCATCTAAACGAATCCGATGAAATTGTATAGTAACAAGGGTTACCTTAGAAAACGAGCAAAATTGAGCTGCCTAATGTTCTTCTTACCACACTTGGAAATTAGACGTAATCGGTTATGTAACATATTGTACCAAGTTCTATTTTTACGACAGCATACTAAATGTGCGTTAGAAGACTAAACATTTGTATTAGATGTTGCCAAACCAGTAGCGCTGATTTCGAGAACTAACACAAGGAAGTGAAACCAGTATAGATAAAAGAGAGTAACACAGGGATGGATGGAATGATGTACAGACAAGTGAAGGTGAAGTCAGTGAAGGGACTTACTTCTTATGCTGATTCTCCTTTCGGTCAGCCGAGCCCAAACTCTGGAAATAAGGGAAGAAAAACAGACATTAGAAACACCAGTGGATTTCCCATCCTTAAGTACTCATGGAGAATTGTCCTGTACATGCTGTGAAACCATGGGATGGTTCAGGGCTTATACACTTAACACCCTATATAAGCATACAGACGCTGTTTTGTTACATTATTGTAGGCTCAGCTGTACTGGAGGCTCAAAGAGCTACATGAAAAACAGCTGAGTGCAGAGTTGGCAGCCAGCTGCTTAACAGCTGAGACTTGAATTATTTCTGGTAATACTAGTAATAATACAGTAGGAATTAATAGTATATTGCAGGCAGAAAATTATGAGGAAGCACGGAACAAAAAATATTAAGCATAAGGATCTGCACAAAACATACTGTCCTCAACCAAAGCATCAGTAAGTTAGCTATTCTGAATCAACAAATCACACAGACAGAGATATCTTGTCTTTTCTCTTAACCGAGTTTAGATTATTACAGTTGAAGTGATCTATCTACCTTCTAGGCAACACCAATCAAATGATCATCAACATCCTGTAAGAGCTAATTACATTGGTAATGATCTTGCCTCCAATGAAAAACAATAAGCTCTCTGGATGAAATTACAAACACTTATCCAGTGGATTTATTTTATTTGCACGCATTTACCAAACTGTGGTGTCTGTGTGCAAGGCTGCACGCATGCAACCTTGTTTTAAAGGAAAAGAGAGAACAGAGGAAGCGAGGGAGCATAAAAGCCGTTCCCCTGATGATGAAGTCAACTGAGTTTAGAAACTCCAAGGGCAAAACTAATACATCCTGCCAGCTCTGCTCAACAGGGGATGTTTGAATGCATCCCTCAGGCAAAGCCACACACAATGACACAGAACACATCTATAACAGACGTCTATGCACCCTGCTTTCCACATCATTCTGAGGTGCATAGCATTCAGAGGAGAAACATGCTGAGACAAAACGTACATACAAGAAACACCGACACACATACACAAACAACTGGCCTTAGGCTGGAGACGATTTTGGAGTGAAATTTTGTTGCTATTTTGCATATTTACCTTTGGGAAAGACACTAATTCGGGCTCTTTAAATGCTAAAAGCACCCTGGAACTACAAATAGAGAAAGTGAACCCCCTGAGTGAGTCAGGCAAGCAAATACTGTCAATCAGTCATCTAGTTGGTTTAACCAGTTTAAATCTGGTAAACAAGTACTTTAGGTCATTTGGCTTAACAAGGGAATCTGTTCTGGGAATTAAGAAAAAACTTGATGCTCAATGTATTACTCTGCTGAACACCATGAGCTTCAAAATGGTTCTAATACCTAAGATCCATATAAAACTGATGCTAACGACAGGTTAATACACTACAATATGAAATATAACAATTACAAGGCTCACACCTTCTCAACAACATTTTCACTGATACAAAATTCATTGCTTTTTCTAAAACAAACATGTCCGAATACACTGAATCAAATCCATCCAAGTCAATGTCAAAATTGTGAATAGGTGACAGCACTTGTTTTCTGTGGCACTGTAGTTACAGTGGATACCATAGGTACTGGAGATGCTGGACATGACAACAAAATGTGGAAAGGGGGAACAAGTGTGATGTGTAAAGAAAGTTAGATACAATCAAAAGCCCATATGCAAATGGTGTCACTGAGCACTTTGGACAAAGGCAGGGACAGCTGGGTGTTGATCATCACTGCATGCTATCCTCATTATTGCTTAGTCTGTCAAAATACTTACTTACTTACTTACTTATTTGCACATGTTGCACGTGCAAATAAGAGTTTAAAGTGAAATGAATTAATTTGATTGATATTCTTTTTTGGTACCAAAATGTAGTATTTTAATGGTATATGTATCAACTACCAAATATCTAGCAGAGTGACATCCCTACAAAGGTTAACAGTTACATAGAAAGGCTCAAACTCTGTCAGGTCTGAACCAGAAGACTCTGTGAGTGTTACAGGCAAGAAGCATTACAGGAAGTGCATGTTATATAGTACTGTGCAAAAATCTTGAGCTACCCCTCATTTCTTTTTAATTTGCTTCCAAGCAGCCAGACTTTCTCGTCATTTTCTTAAGTGGTCTTGAGCAATAGTTCTCCAGGCTTTCTGAAGGACATTCAAAGTATTTCTTTGGACATTGGCTGCTTTTTTCACTCATTTTCAGTCCAGTCCTTGTACCTGACCATTTTCACAGGAATGTTTTTTTGTTTGTTTGTTAAGCCACTTAACACTGACCTATGAATCATTCAAGCATAAAAAAAAGCACCTAAGTCAAGGGATGAACCAGTGTTATGTCTACACATAACAGACAAAAAATTCTTCCCATTTCTTTAGTTGAATCTGCAACAATTCCAAAGATAACACAATTTAACAAGGATAAAATAGTATTTTTGTCCAAAAAGGTGATTCCCAAAGAGCTATTAGCTGAAAACTTGGCATATCTCAGCATGGTGTGCAGAATGTCCTTAAACAATTTGAGCAAAGTGGACAAGTGGAGAACAAAAGAAGACATGGTAGACCTAAAACCTATCTACATCAGATGAACAGTGTCTGAACGTGATGTCCTTAAGAAATAAGGGGAAAAAATGCAGCAAAGACCTGACACAGGACCTGAGAGATGCATCTGGCCCTTCAGTTGATCATCTACTGTTCACTGAAGCCTCATCAGAAATGGTCTCGATGGAAGGGTGGCTGTCAAGAAGTCAATATCAAGGAAGGGAAACGGAAAGAGGGAGAAAAGGCTGAGGTATGCCAAATTACACAAGAACTGGACTGAAAATCAGTGGCAACAGGTCTTATGGAGCGATGAATCCAAATTTGAAAGTTTTGGTTCAAATCGTCATGAATATGTATGGAGGAGGTCAGCAGAGAGGTACAACAGTGAGTGTCTACAGCCATCTGTAAAACACGGCGGAGGCTCTCTTATGGTTTGGAGCTGCTTTTCAGCCAGTGGCGTTGGAGATCTTGTCAAAATTGATGGAATTGGAACCATGCAATACCATCTGGAAAGAATTTGATTGGCAACAGCTTCATTTTTCAGCATGACAATGATCCCAAACACACTGCCAATGCAGTAAAAGCATACCTAGGTAGAAAAACACACAATGGAACACTATCAGTCATGGATTGGCCTCCCCAGAGCCTGAACATTATTGAAGCAGTGTGGGATCATCTTGACAGAGAACAGAACAAAAGGCAGCCAACATCCAAAGAAGAGCTTTGAATGTCCTTCAAGAAGCCTGGAGAACTATTCCCGAAGACTACTTAAAGAAATTACAAGAAATCTGCCTAAGAAAGTTCAGGCTGTGTTGAAGAATA
>VUQI01018233.1:19584-39302 GCA_015106735.1 Paratilapia polleni | reverse complement strand
CTGTTTTACAACTACTCTTTCAAGAATTTTAGAAATAAAAGGAAGGTTAGAGATCGGCCTATAATTAGCTAAGACAGCTGGGTCAAGTGATGGCTTTTTAAGTAATAGTTTAATTACTGCAATTTTAAAAGCCACAGGCTTTTAAGGTGGCAGTAGGCATTAATAGCCCATTAATAAAGATAGATTGATCATATTTAAGATTGTAGGATTTCTTTGAGCAGTCTTGTAGGGATGGGGTCCAATAGACATGTTGATGGTTTGGAGAAATTAACTATTGAAGTTAACTCAGAAAGATCAATCAAAGAGAAAGAGTCTAAATAAATATCAGCACTTTTGAAACTTGCTGTACATAATGATATGTCTGTGGGACAGCTGTGAATAATTTTTTTCTCTAATGGTTACAATTTTATTTGTGAAGAAATTCATGAAGTCATTACTAGTCAGAGTAAAAGGAATGTTTGGCTCAACAGAGCTCTGACTCTTTGTCAGCCTGGCTACAGTGCTGAAGAGAAACCTGGGGTTGTTCTTGTTTTCTTGAATCAGTGAGGAATAGTAAGATGTCCTAGCTTTATGGAGGACATTTTTATAGAGTGACAAATTATTTTTCCAGGCCAAACGAAGGTCTTCTAAATTAGTGAAACACCATTTCCTCTCCAGTTTACGAGTTATCTGCTTTAAGGCAAGTCAAGCACTTCTGATTTGAAGTTTTCTTTTTCCAGAAGAGTCACAGTATCCAGAGTTGTACACAGTGAGGATGTAACACTATTAACAAAATAATCGAACTCTGTGGGAGTAACATTTAGGTAGCTGCTCTGTATTGCGTTGACACATGGCATTGAAGAAGATAAAGAAGTTAGCAGTGGAGGAGGGATCTGCTTCTAATGTGTTGCTGCTTGATACCTGGACCCAAAAGACAGAATCCAGGCCTGTTTAAAGGAAACCTATTCAGTTAATTTCCAGCTTCATATTGTTCTTTCCCTTTACTAGAGTAGCTTTGAATGAGTCACAGTTTTAAATAGTCCTTATGTACTGGGCCTTGGAAGCTGTTCAGTTCATCCTCTGTCTGAAACACAATATTTTAGCTCCCCCACCCCAGTTTTGGACAACTTTCTTCTGATGGGCTGCTCCTCGTGATCAGAAGGTTTAAACAGCAGGTGGGTGAGACTTCTGGGCTCATAGCCATAGCTGTATGCCTGAAATTACCATATTAGGTATATCCTTTTGACAAAAAGATGGACTTAGCCATGGTGTGAAGCCTCAAGCTGAGGACTTTGGCCATGACCATCTTTCTTGGACACCAGATATAATGAGTGAGCAATGGATCTGAGAACCTGAGAGACACTCAGAGTGGTGTTGGGGTTAGCTCTGTCACCTCACACAAGAAGTTTCCCAGTTCAAACCCCAGCTGGGGTGAGGATTTCTGTGTGGAGTTTGCATGTTCTCCCTGTCCCTGTGTGGGTTCTCTCCTGGTAGTCTGGCTTTCTCCCAAAGACGCGTATGTTAGCTTAACTGGTGATTCTAAAACAGCCATGGATGTGAAATAGCCTAGATAAAGTGTATAGAGTAATGCAGTCTATGAATGTATGTTTAAAATGTGACCTGCATTTTGAGTAGTCAGTAAGACTAGGAGAACACTATATAAATGCAAGCACATTATATTACACTGCAGGCTCACTGGGTAGAAACTTGTCAATCACACAGTAAAGCATATCATGCTTTATTGTTCTTTATGACTAATGAGGACCATCATTTACAAAACAATGATGTATTCAATAAAACTTGAAACTACTGCCTGAGACCATAAACTTATCAGTATTTACTGTTTACTGAGGTCACAGATCAAGTGAACGAAAGGGTCGTTTTCTATAAACACATTTGGGGACACACACAAAAACACATTTTGGAGTGAAAAAGAACCAAGAGAAGGAACAAAAAAAAAAAAACCCAAATCAACAGTTATGAGTGATGGGGGTGTTAGACCAAGCTATCCTTTTGGTGAACAGCTGTAAAGTGGGGATCAGCCAACCTCAGTTCATACAAAGTGTAGAAAAGATTACAATATTAGGTGTGAACATCCTTTGTCTTTAAAGCAGCACCAATTTGCAGTATGCTAGAATATTTGTTTTGGTCCACTATAATGAAGCACTGCATTCAAAAGCCAATTTGGCTAAACCACACCACGGTGAAATTTATTGTTTTCTGGAAGCAATTTCCAACATTAAGTTCCATGCTAGCAATATAAAAAGTAATAAAAGTGTGATTTGGTTTTGTAAATATATTTTCTTGAAAACATTCTCTTTACCAGTAAAAGCCAGCACACAAGTGTTATCTACTCAGCTTGAGACAGCACCAAACAAGAATCAACAGTCGCTTTCACTGGAATAAACACCCAAAAATATGTTACAGAAAAATATGTTACAGAAAATATCCAGAAGATTGCATGCTGGATCTTTGACAGATTTCTTTTTAGATATCTCCATTAAGTTAGACAGATTGGCAGGGCATCTGGATTTGGGATTTTTCTGGGTCCAGTCTTCTGAGAGTGACTGTAGTCAGTCTGAGTCGGACCGCAATTGTTTGGAGAGAGGTTGCCTCCCACCAGGCGATGTGTGCATCACTTTGCGATCAAAAGTGGATGCCCAGATGGTTGCCACAGCAACTTGCAATTGGTCACTAAATGTGAAAAAATTCAGTGCAATCACTGGGCAACCAATGATTTTTCCTAGTTCCAAGGAGGTTGTCAGCCTATTTTTACTCTGGTGTGACTGAGCCATTATTGAATCTTTGATATCCTGAAATACATTTACACTGGATAGCTAACGAATACATAATTCCTGTAGTAATTCATTAGAAATCTGAAATTTATGTTCATTTTTGCCATATATTTTACCAAATTCGTAAGAATGTCCTGAATTTAGATTTACAGTACCGTGTGAAAGTCTTGAGCCAACCCTCATTTCTTTATCTTTTGCTTCCAAGTAGGTATAAGTCTTAAGGCTTTCTGAAGGTCTTTCAAAATTTTTCTTTGGACAGTCCAGTCTTTGTACCTGACCATTTTCAGAGGAATATTTTTTGTTTGTCAAGCCTCTTAACACTGACCTATGAATAATTTGAGCATGAAAAATGCACCTAACTGAAGGGATGAACCAGTGTTGTGTCTACACATAACAGACAACTTAGCAAAGAACAAATTTTAAATTGTATCTTTAGTCACTTTGTTACAAGCAGGCTGTCACAAAAACACAATTTATCCCATTTCTTTACTTGAATCTATGAAAAATGCCAAAGATAACAGTTTGACAGGAATAAAATAGTATTTTTACATCCATAATGATTCCCAAAGAGCTTTACTTGGCATATCATATCATGGTGTGCAATGCGTCCTTAAAACAAATTGAGGAAACTGAACAAGTGGAGGACAAAAGAAGTAGTGGCAGGCCAAAAAAGGTATCTACAGCAGCTGAACAGTATCTGAAAGTCATGTCCTTAAGAAATAGGAAAAAATTCAGCAAAGACCTGACACAAGACTTGGGATATGCATTTGGCCCTTCAGTTAGCTTGTCATCAATAAATAAGACGGGCGGCTGTGGCTCAGGAGCTAGAGTGGGTCATCTACTAATCGGAAGGTCAGTGGTTCAGTTATCTGTAAAACATGGTGGAGGCTCTGTTATGGTTTGGGGCTGCATTTTAGCCTGTGGTGTCATGGATCTTGCCAAATTTGATGGACCGTCAGATTTGGATCCACCATGCAGTACCATCTGGAAAGCAACTGACTGGCAATAGCTTTGTTTTTCAGCATGACAAATACCCAAACACACTGTCAATGCAGAACAGGATTCCTGGATAGAAAAACACACAATGGAACACCAGTCATGGACTGGCCTCTCCAGAGCATAGACCTCAAAACATTATTGAAGCCACGTGAGATCATCTTGACAGAGAATGAAACACAAGGCAGCCAACACCCAAAGAAGAGCTTTGGAATGTCCATCAAGAAGCCTGGAGAACTATTCCTGAAGACTACTTAGAGAAATTACAAGAAAGCTTACTTAAAACATTTCAGGCTATGTTGAAGAATAAAGGTGGTCATACCAAATATTGACTTTCAAACAGCAAAAAATAAACAAGTACAAGGTAACAATATACCACTCTCAAATTGAGTTAAAATCCAAGGAGTGAAAATGAATTTTAAGGTGTGTTTTAAAAATAGGCAATGTGGGGAGCACCCTAACATGGGCAGGGAGATGATTCCAGAGTTTTGGGACCATAGCTGAAAAAGCTTGGTCACCCCTGACTTTCAGTCAAGGTTTTGGGACTACCAGGAGCAGCTGGTTTACAGACCTCAGCGACCTAAAGGGGACATAATAAGTCAACAGCTTAGATAAGCTTAGTAAGTTTGTGCTGACCCATTAAAAGTTTGAAAAACAAATAATAAAATCTTAAAAAACAAACAAACAAACAAAAAAATAAATAAATGGGGAGAGAGTGGAGAGGGGCCAGGATGGGGGAAATGTGCTTGCAAGTACCTGTTAAAAAAGTTTTGGACTAACTGCAAGCATGCAAGTGAAGCGCTGCTAAGACCAATGTAAAGTGCATTACAGTAGACGAAACAACTTGTGATAAAGGTATGAATAAGATGTTCAAAAATTTTAAAAGGTAAGATGGGTTTGACCTTGGATAAAAGCCTTTCTTTAACAATGAAAGACATACACACTCAAACTGAACTGCTGAAAGCAGCAGAGCACATCACACTTAATCAAGGATCAAAAGGGAGGGAGATGTTGACTCTATTTTATATAACTTTATCAACAAAGAAGTTGAGAAATTTTTCACACATCTTTGGTGAAGGTTCAATACTTGTTGACTGGGGGGCATTAAAAACTGAATCAGTAACTTTAAAGACAACACAATGTTTCTGTTGATTATTTTCAATAATATAAAAAAATGACTTTGATTTGTCAGCTTTAACAATTTTCTGATATTTTCTCCAATGTTCTTTTAAAATCTCATAAGACACATGTAGCCTGTCATTTTTCCGCTTTCATTCTCCCATCCAGTATTTGCGTCTGGTAGCGCGAGTGTTATCATTTAGGCATTTAGGTTTTGGACGGACAGTTTTAAATGGAACAACAGTATCAAGAATGCTCCAGCAGGAGGAGAGGAATGAAGAGGTTACATCCTCAGTGTTCAGATAAGAGGAACCAAAATCTGATTGGATTGAATAATTAAAGACAGGAGAGAACTGAATGGCAGTGGAAAGGATGACAATACAGTGACAGTTTGGCATTTAAGAGACACATTACATGCAACAGGCATGTGATCAGAGAAGACTGTAACACATACTTCAACATTAAAAAGAGGAAGACCACCAGATGAAACCAGATCAAGTGTGTGTCTGTGCTCTAGCAAGACCCCTAGTCTTTTGCCAGAGGCTTAGAAGGACAGCAGACATAGACATTTAGGTCTCCCACAATTAAAGCCTTGTCATATCTTGGCATGATTCCAGCTAAGAATTCAGAAAAGTCATGTATGAAGTCTTTGTTGTATTAAGGAGGTTAGTAAATCACCACACACAATACCAAGTGAGATCAACCAAGCTCAAAACTGGAGAAGGACATTGGTGTCAGATGTTTACAGCTAAAACTTTTGCTGAAAACAGTTGCTACTTCGTCTCCTCAATCAGTGGTCCTGGATGAGTTAAAATGGGTACAGTCAGGTGTTAAAACTTCAGAGAAAGCATGTGGCTCACCAACACTTAGCCAGGTATCACACACAAAGAGGAAATCCAATCTTTGGGAGGTGAAGGAGACTCTGGTGATTTACTCCACCTTTACGAGGTGAGATGAGCAAGACCAGGGGATTTGGAACTCTTCTTCTGCACCAACAACAGGTACCAACCAGGTGCCAACGTGGTCCCTGGCACCCCAGGTGACAGCCCGGCACAAAAGGATTCAGATCCAGCCAGAAAATAGCGAAGCGATCTAAGCAATCCAAGTGAAAGAGCCAGACAGACTTTCAGTCTAACCAGCAGGCCACTGAGTTTACGACGGCGTCTATGGTGCCTCTGCTGGACAAAGGTGTACCAGTGCAGAGAAGGTGAGCAGGTATTTCCAACAGTAGCAATCTTTCAGCTTAACATTTTCGTTTCTATACATTTCAACTACTTTGCATATTATGCTAATTAAAGGGCCAGTGCCCAAGTCACCCATGCAGCACTGACTGAATAGTTCAACATATAAAAGTGTATTCTTGAGGATTGAAAACTAAATTTAATTTAAACATCCTATAAAACGTACTTCCAAAACCAAAATAACGCAGAACAATTGGTTGTTAAAATTAAGTTAATTGAGTTAATTAACTAAAATGATTACACAATACAGGTATCTGTGTTTGTATCTGGGTGATATGTGTGTGCTTGTGTAGTTGTCTTTACAAGTCTTGTCTACATATAAATAAGTTGGGATATGGGTCCATTCTATTGGCAAGTTTTCAGGACTGCTCAAGCACCCCTAAATTTCATTGCTGCTCCCCTAAAGATAACTATGGTAATAGTAATAATAATAGTGCATTTTAGTATTATTTTCTGACATCGTCTTCTAATGTTATATTCTGGCAAACTGTCTATTGGAGACAGAGGTTAGCATGAAAACTGGTTTAAATGTCCAGTGTCCAGTGTTCTTGATATCATGATGTTATGCTGCACACACAAAGATGTTGCATGCTTCAACAGCAAGGCTTGTCATCAATAAATAAGACTTGTGCATGAAACATTTCAGTTATTTTCAGAGAATAAAATGCCCACAAATTCACTAATTTCAGCTCCAGTGTGAAAATGTGTTATGTTTGTGTCTTAGCCTAACAGTAAACTGAAGATCTTTGGTTTTGGATTGTTGGCTAGACAAAACAGAGCATTTCACGAGATTACCTTGGCCTTCAGGACACTGTGGTGGACACTTTCTTCTGTTTCCTTATTTGTACACCAAACAACTAGATTAATCAAGGAAATAATTTAAAGAATAACTGAGACAGTAAAAAGAATTGTTAGTTGCAGCCCTAATGCACTGCATAAACTATGTGTAGCAAACAACAACAGTAAATTAATATTTTATTATCTTTAATTCTTTCAAATGAAGGACCTTAACCCCTGTGGGAGGCTCCCTCTTGCTGGCCACACCACTGGCCACCCTCCCGTGTACCATCCTGCAGGAGTTGCTGTGCTAGTTTTTCCTTGTACTTACATAATAATTCATTTAGTCTGGTGGCTCTCCACTCAGGCTGGCTGACTCTCCAGGTTTGCCTGTCATCATCATCTGTCTCCGCATCGCTTATCAGGCATGCAGGGACATCTTTAAAATATCTGCAGTCCTACTCATTTAGCACTTGCCCTGCCACATCCTGCCGTGCATATTTTGTTTTTGTAGTAGTAGTTCTAATAATTATCTAAAAATTTGTGGAGTGCCAGTAAAAGAAGAGATGTTAAACAGCAGAAGACCCAGGTATTTGTAAGTACTTATCAGCTATTTCTTTTTTTTTTTCTTCTTTTTTTTTTACAATTTTATAAGTGTAATTTTATTTTCTCCCATACAAAACAACTTTTAAGAACTTCCACTGACAAATGACTGGTACAATATGAAAACATCTTCCTCATGGGGGAGAAAGTATTCAGATCCTTTACTTTAGTAAATATACCAATACAGCAATTTAAAAATACTCCATTACAAGTAAAATTCCTGATTCTTAGTTAAAGAATCAAAGAACTTAATTACCTTACTTAATTATAATTGTAATAGTATATTTATACATTTTTGCACATCTGTATGTGGAGTTTTCATTAAATATTAAAGTTAAAAGTGACAGAAAGTCTCTGATCTTTTTTCTTCCACCATGGAAAGCATCAGCCCAAGTGCTGTGGTATGCTACCCTCTGTCTGTAAACAGAGCTAGGTTTGCCAGTGGCACAACAGCAAAAACTCTGCATACCCTCAAACAACTATTTTCTTCAAAAAAGCACACAAGGAAAAATCCATGGACAGTAGCCTGCCGATCTGCTAGCAAAGTCACATATTGTAGTGGCACTAGTTCTTAAGTGAAATGATAGGCTTCAAAGCTGACTGATTGACAAAGATGTTAATAATACAATAATGTGCATTTCCAAAAATCATTAACTGGCATATCCCCTTGCCTCTTTAAAAATGCCTGATTTCAAGAATTCATCCACGCTCTGATCTTGACATATTTTTGTTGGTTGATTTATGTTTTAGTCAACATGATGCTGTCTGTAAAGCAGTGAAACAGAATCAACCGGAACTTTTATTGGTCAGTGTCTTCTTTAAATCCAAAATGCTGATAATGATTTTTAAAGTCACTAGACTATGTTGAGTTTCTAAGATGTGCTTGCAGAAACCATCTAAACCATATAAACAGAGGCTAAATCTGTAAAACAAATTTAAATAATTGTATAAATAAATGAACTCCATGTAATGTTAAAATGAATAAGGGGTAAGCTGACCATTTTATATCAAGTTATGAACAGATTTTAGTATAATTACAAAAAAAATTCTAACACTAGGTACAACCACTATGTGCTGTCATCACCTTCACAATTTACCATTTAACTGTTTTTCACACTTTGTTGATAAAATTCACTATGGAACAAATGTGCCCTAGTCATTTCCTATGAAATGAAAATATGGACGCTTATGCTTGTTTAAAAGGTGTATTGATAAAATGTAATCTTTTTACTAGGAAGGATTTATGGCAGTCTTGGTAAGGAATGTAGTTGTTCTCACCAAGCATAATTTTCAAGTTATCTTCTCTGTACAGTCTCTGACTTTGCTCTGTGTGTGGAGAACCACAGCCCCAACACGGAGAGCAAAGCAGATGATACAGCCACATAATAATAAGTTATACTAAAACATTAAAAACAATTATTCAAAGATCTAGTAGTGTCAAAGCTTATCAGTGCTAGAGCTTTCTTAATTTAGCCATGGGCTGTTTAATAACTAGTTCTTGTACCAGAAACTGAGACTGTCAAAAACAACATCTATCATATTTTTAATTTTTCTTAACATTACTGAGACAGCACTATCTAGTTATATTTAACATCCCACCAAAGATGTTGGCTAACACTGCTAAAGTAACCAGACAATGCAATATCTGGAGAAACTGTGGTGGGATTGTTGCTTCTGCCAGATTTGGTCTGTGGCTTGATGCTAAAAAGTTGGAGGTAAATAGGTTGGCTACAAAAGCAGGTAGTTGGCACTTTAAAAAGTGGCTAACCACTCTATGAGGTCATGGGTGTACCTAATAAAGTCGCCACTGGTGTACTTAAAAAAGTGGCAACTGATAAATAAAGAGGTCAGCTGCTTTATTAGGCCATGAGTGTACCTAATAAAGTGGGCACTAGTGTACTTAAAAAGTGGCAACTGATAAAGAGGTCAGCTGCTTTATTAGGCCATGGGTGTACCTAATAAAGTGGGCACAGATGTACACACACAGGTGTCCCTAATAAAGTGACCATGGATGTACCTAGTAGATTGGCCAGCCATGGGTGCACCTAATAAAATGGCCAGCCATGGGTGCACCTAATAAAATGGCCAGCCATGGGTGCACCTAATAAAATGGCCAGCCATGGGTATACTTAATAAAGTATACCTAATAAAGTGGCCAGTTGTGTACCTAATAAAATGGCCAGCAGTGTACCTAAGAAAGTCGCCATCAGTGTACCAAATAAAGTGGCTAAAGGTGTGCCCAATAAAGTGGCCGGCCATTTTATTAGGGCACAGGAGTGCCTAATAAAGTTACCACAAGTGCAAATAAAGTGGCCAGCTACTTTAACAGGCACATGGGTATACCAAATATAGTGGTCACAGGTGTACGTAGACAGGTGTCCCTAATAAAGTGGTTAGCAATAAGTGTGCAAAATAAAATGGTTAGCCATGGGTGTACCTAATACAGAGGTCAGTCATGGTTGTACCTAATACAGTGGCCACTGGTTTACCTATTAAAGTGGCAACCAGTGTACCTAATGAAGTAGCCATCGGTATACCTAATAAGGTGGTCAAGATATTGGGCTGCAGTTGTACCTAATAAAGTGACCATGGGTGTACCTAATAAAGCAGCCACGGTGTACCTAATAAAGTGGTCACCAGTCTACCTAATAAAATGGCCATCAGTGTTCCTAATAAAGTGGCCACTGGTACCTAATAAACTGACTGGCCAATTTCAATTTTACAACATTAACATATCAAAAATACATTGTTATGGCACATGGTCGTGTGCCATGTTAGTTTACATGTTTGGCTCCTCCCATTAGTAAGCGTGTGTGTGTGTGGGTGTGGGTGTTAGCTGCTGAGACAGGTGGAGACTGCTGATTGGCTGGTTCCAGGGTGTGGACAACAGCCTCTTAACCTCCAGCTGACAACCACCTCCATGCCTCCTCTGCACCCAACAAAGAGCCAGCTGTTTACTAATAGCACTAATTGTGTGAGAAGCCTGAATAGAAGCGCATAAGTGAATCTTGAGAGCTGAGTTATATTTCTGATATCTTTGTTGTTAGCTGAGAGCGTTTTCTGAGAGACAGACAACCACTCACACCTATGACCAATTTAGAATCATCAATTAACCTAACCCCATGTTTTTGGACTGTGGGTGGAAGCTGGTGTACCCTGAGAGAACCCATGTAGACATGGGGAGAACATGCAAACTCCACCCAGAAAGGCCCCAGACTGGAGTCAAACCCAGGACCTTCTTGCTGTAAGGCAACAGTGCTAACCACTGCACCCCTGTGTCACCCAAGAAGAGTGAGAAACCCCTTTTCTCTTGTTTATTGGTTAGGAGCCTAGGTTAGAGAATTGTTACTTGTTTGTGAATAAACTGCTCCTTACCATCTTGAATTGTAATGTGCTCCTCGCCTTTTCTTGAGAGTGGCAGGAGTGGGGAGCTGATATCTAGGTTACCCCTAGGCCGGGGATGTAACAGTATGTGCTTGGTTATCCCTATACTGTATGTCCATATTCAGAATGGAACTTCAGAACTCACACTGAACGAAGGATAAATATAAGGATAAATAAGTTTGAATAGGTTGAAAATGTGTGCAGGTAAACCATTTATCTAAGACAGACAACTGGCTGTCCTTTAAAAACACATCAAATGTTTCAACCAATCAGAAAGACAGAAATTATACTCAAAGTATTATGCAATCAGAGAGAGAGCATGGAGATTTAAATTAGCCAATCAAATGATAATATTCAAATCACTCAACTCATCACCTGTGCATGTTAAGCTGTGTGACTCAGCTGTATCTGTCAAAAAGCCTCTGAAATGGGCTTGGCACTCCTCTCACAAAATGGCTTATAAAATCCAAACTGTAAATCAAATCCCCCTGCTTTGAAAAAAAATGAGAGTCCCAAGAACTTGCTCTACAGATCTGTAGTATTTTTGTGTTTGTAGTGTTTAAAATGTGGTCAAATGAGTGAGATGAAAAAGAGGTTGTTTCTACTTTTCTCCAAAAGTGCTGGAGGAAAATAATGACTGAGCATTTGGATGGCACTGCTCTCACTCAAATGCCTCCAGATCAAAAAGTATATATTCAATTCAATTCAATTCAATTTTATTTGTACAGCTCCAAAGCACAACAACAGTCGCCTCAAGGCGCTTTATATTTTAGGGTAAAGACCCTACAAATTAGACAGAAAAGACAGAAAACCCCAACAATCAGACGACCCCCTATGAGCAAGCACTTGGCAACAGTGGGAAGGAAAAACTCCCTTTTAACAGGAAGAAACCTCCAGCAGAACCAGGCTCAGGGAGGGGCAGCCATCTGCCGCGACCGGTTGGGGATGAAGGGAAACAGAAGAGAGCAGAGCGAGACAGGACAAAAAGGCACACCTATAGGAGAGAGACAGAGTTAATATATATCTGTTGGCTTTAAGGAAGACCTCATTTGAAATAAGATGAATTTTCCTACAATTTGGGGGTAAAATGATGGCTGTAGAGTGAAAATTATGGGCTCACTGGCAGGTTGAAAATAAATTTTTCATTTGAATTTTTCTGCTTCCCTCACTCTGTCTCTTAATTAGTATTTTTTTTTTAAGTGAGTCAGTATTGCAAATTAGTGAAAATGATTTAATCACATTTTCTTTGTATCATTCGCTATACACAGTTTCCTGAAAATTCTTTGATGACGTTTTGCCAGATCTCTGATATCTTTGTGATATGCAAATCTTGTATTCTAAGGGTTATGTTAGAATTTTCATAGCCACACAATATCACATGTAAGTATTTGTGATGGATTTGTGTGTATTCTCTTTGTACCGTTTGATCTTTCTGGATACGGATCCTTTTTGTCCAGTGTTTATACCAGGTATCTGAGCTGACAAGCTATGTGGGACACATGGATGAATTTGTTATGTCTCCTCAGAGAGCACACAATTAAACACGACTGTTCCAAAGAAAAACTAAATTGTGCAGCAATCTCCTGTAATTGCTGCAAAGCAGCAACTTCAAGATGTGATGCCAACAAATCAGCAGCATCTGAAGCAGAGAATAAAACCACAGAAGGCTTTGGAATTGTCACACTGTCTTTTCTTTTACTTTGTGTCTTGACAACAGAACCTGACAACAACAGGTTGTGGATTATGGCTTTAATGAAGCATTAATATGATTCCAAAACTTCCGGCTTCTTCTGCTGTTCAGTGAGAGACAAAGAAGAGATGAGCGATGGAAACTGGAGAGAGGGCAAGGAAAGCAGTGTTAACATATGAGAGGAGAGATACTTGCATCTCCTCCAGTAGAGCAGACTCTGGAGGTTTAAATGATTGTCGTGGGGCCGACGGCTGCTGCAGTCATATTAAACAACAGCTTGTCTGCAGAAATAGGCTGCAGGGTTATTGGTTTACTCTCCATCTCATTCCCTTGCTTGTTATTTTACCCCCATTTGGTGTGTGTAGGAATAATGTACTATTTTGGTGGGCTTTTATTTCTGCATTTCTGTGGTTCGTGTGCATTCTGTGTTTGTGTGTAGAGACAATGTGTGCAGGCTAAGAGTGTGTGCAAGTGTGTATGTGTGTATGATACAGTGTACATGTCAGGGGCTTTTTCCTAATACACACAGTGACTCCCATGTGTCTGACTATTGATTTAGAAATGACCGGCCTGCTCACTCACACCATCTGCTCTGCTAACGAAGAACGATAGAGAGCGAGGGGGAAAGAGAGACAGTAAATGAGACATCCTTCCAGTATCTTTTTCTCATCTCCACAGCATTATAAAATTAAACCAAGAACTGAAAAACAAGGAACAAAAGAAGGCTTGATCCTGTGTGAGCATGTATGAGTTGATTGAGCTATTCTGATGGCAAGGTTGAAGACTGAGCAGCTGGTTCTTTGTCCTTGAGGCCCAACATGAGATGGCATCCAAGGTTATTTTTTTCTTTTTCTTTTTACCAAATTTGTAAGTTGCTTCTGTTTCAACAGTTAATTAATTATTATCCTATGCAACTGACTTGAAACAACATAAAATCTGAACATATTTGCAAAGTAATTGTTTTATATCAACATACAATAACTAACAACCAGAATATGTGATCTTGCTGAAAAACATTTACTTGATTTCTGTCAGTATTGTAAAATTAAGAGTTTTTCTTTTCTGAGTTTTTTTTTCTTTTCTTCTGACAGGTTACAAACAGCTTATCACGTTAGAGGAATTTAAAAAAAAGCTTTTGTTAAAAGGTGACATAGAGTGTCCATTTAAAACATTTGATCCACCTGCTGTTTTAGTTTTGCCCTCAACTAGTTTACAGCTTGTTTGATTATCTAACCACTGCAGTGTCTTTCTACGTTGGACTTAAACACTGTCAGTGTGCTGGATGTATACAGAATGATTTTTGACTCTTAGTATGTTCCAGATTTTCTTTAGGAGCTCATGATGACATTCAGTGACAGCTATAATTTTTGGCTGCTTGAAAGATAATTAGTTCACCACTCTATTTCTGCAGTCAGTACTACAAAATGCTTTCCACTCAGCAGGAATTTATTGCTTCAGTGGGCACAAAACACAAACCATTGACACACTTAACTAAATGTTTAGTTGATGAAGTCTGCAGTCTTAGTCATGTTTCCTCATTAAGGCTGCAACAAACCCATGTGCAACATCTTCTTTAGGAGCTGGCTTTCCATTAGTGTTCCCTCCATTCATCAAATGTTACTTTTTAAAAATATATATTTTAATACATTGGTCCTTTAATCATCTATTAGGCACTTCATCCTTTTAGAAAACACTTTTATTAAAATTAAAATCAAAACAAAAATGGGTGGGGAGTGGCAAGTGCAATAGGAAGGGTAGATCTTTAACTAGATTGAAAAAATATGTTATTCTACTGAGTCTATCTTTGACATAGGTTTTATTCCAGGCAGCAACCTCCGGGCTTAAAAATTGAGACAGCAGGAAGTGCCAAAAACTCTAGATCTTCTAATGGCCACTTGAGGCTAAATCCAAGAGCATGTCAGTCCCTATAGACTTCAATGTGAAAATGTCCATCTTTACAGCATTTAAAAGAACTCTTATAGCCTGGTACAAAAATTATTTTGGTCTCTATGGATAATTTCCCCTTTCGCTGTGTGGTGTGTGTGAACTCTTTTTATAACTCATCCATGTGGATACTGGTGTTAGGGGCATGGCTGCTTTAAATGACAGGTGTTGTGTCTCTTCAGCCTCTCCTCCAGTATTTGGATTTACTGAACTGGACTTCTCCACAGTGTTTGCACAATTGGTGACTTTTGGAGCATTTTAATAGAATTGTCTGACAAATAATATGGCTTTCTGTGTGGTACAGACTGTCCAGGAAGATTTGATTTTGGTGAGTGAAATTCTAGTAGTATTGGTATTAGTCTGTTACTTGGCAATTGTTAGCAGGTATCTGAGTCCCTGAGCTGCACTCATTTAGTTTATGAATGCAGCTTGCTAGCATTAGCTGATAACTTAACACTCTGCCCTCTTGTCCAAATATGGTCAGTTCTGGCTCCAAAAAAATAAATAAATAAATAAATAAATAAATGGTGGTGGCCAAAATGCTAACCATGAGGTTTTAAAATGAGTCCAAAAACAATTGGTTAGTCCAGTTCAGTAATTCTATTGGATAGTGCAGTATATCAAAGAGCTTGCATTTTCAGCTACCTGCGTTGGGACACCTTGATTAAAGCGGCCACACCCCTATCGCTAGTATCCATATGAATGACTTATAAAAATGTTTAAGCACTGTACAGTTGTTATGGTGTGGAATACTGTTTTTGTAGCAGGCTGTAAACATGTTTTTTAATGCTGTTAAGTTGGGCATTTTAACATGGGAGTCTGTGGGGATTGACTCACTTTTGGAGCCAACCTCAGTGCCCATTAGAGGAACTGCAGTTTTTGACACTTTATTATACAGCCCCAAAGGTTGCCGCTTGGGCAAAATGCAGATTGCAAAGAGCGGGCATCACCTGTTTATTGAGAATGATTCAGATTCACAAGCTGGTAAAAATAAACTTGGTCATGAATCCAGCTGTAATTCTGTGTGTTCACTTATTTTGTGTGCAGGCTAAGAACATTTCTATACACATATCAGTGAATGAGGCCCAATGTTAATGGTTGTTTATGAACAGTAAAAACAAAACCAAACAAACTTAAAGTTATATTAACTATTAATTTAGATTTTTTTTTTAGTGATGGTTGTTATAAAGTGTTCATAAAAAAAAGAGAATTAGATTAGCATGCTTGCCTTGGATAAAGCTTCTTACTTCACTGTGGTTTTAACAGTTCCCCACAGGCAGCCAGTGTAGTGTCTTGTACTTTGTTGCCCAGTGCATCAGTGTGATCCTGGCTGTAAACTGTACTACAGCAGTATTCGTGTCAGGCATTGCTGTGGCCCCTCTGCTCCATATTAGAGACAGCATCTGGCAACACTATTATTTGAATAATAAAAAGGGCTGTGCGTAGGCACAGTGTATGGTTCCATGTGTATGGAGACATTCCCACAAGTCTTCATCTGTGTATGTGTGAGAGAGAGTATCAACAGAGATGCAACAAACAGGAAAGTGTAAAGTGTTTAATCTCTTTTGACAGGCTGTAATGACTACCACATGTATCTCTCTGTGTTGGCAGTTAAAAACTGAAGGTATGTTCTATGCAATATTCATTCAGCAGAGACTGCAAAGGATCATCAGCACATGCCATAATATGCTGCAAATTCACGCTGAGCTCATACACAAGCACAATGAAAGATGCACCATGGTATGAGGCGCAGTGTTGCATGCTAATGCTCAGACAGAAATAATTGGAGAAGAGACCAGCACAAAAGTAGCGCCTGCACAGAACACAGCACACACTAAAGAAACACAGTGTGTCTGTTTGTTCCTTCTTCCTCTCCTGCTTTCCCCCTCAGTCTTCTCTTAGCTGCCCCCCTCCACCCCCGACTCCCAGGATGTCTGTCTGCAGCTTGTTATCCTTTGGTGTGAAGCGGAGTGTGACAGTGTGATAATCCGTGCCGATGTGTGCCACTGACCCTGTGATGTGCCACAAGACCTGCCTACCTCTGTGTGTGTACAAGTGTGTGACTACACCACTTTTAGCATCTCCCCCCTTACCTGTGTGTGTGTGTGTGTGTGTGTTACATTACTGATGTCTGCATCCAGATGTTTCTTTTTTCTTTGTAGCTCATCAGGCACGCAGGCACATGCCTATGCTGTGGAATGTGAGGAAGCCTGCTGTTTGATATCCTATATAAGCAGCACGAGAGTTTGCAGAGGCCGAATTTGCATTTAGCACAGTTCAAACATGGAGATTTTACTGTCATTTTTGACTCATGCCTCAGTTAACAAGGCAACACTGGTTGGATTAGATGGCAAAAGTGCCACATTTAGGAAGATCAGCAGGAGGGGTCCAAAACACTCCACTCCTACATATGATTAAGACAGCAAAACAATACAGGCTAAAGAAAAGATTGTTAATGTCATTAAAAAACTAATTATACTTAAAAAAGCAGGGCAATATGATTTTTTCCCTTAACTTAGCCATAAAACATTATAATGCTGTAGTCACTACAAGTGGATATCGTGATCAAGATCACATATGGTGTTGAAATGAAACCTATACTGTCAGTGAGCATAATGCCATATCAACTTATCTGCAACCTTCCAAAAAATTAAATAGAATAAAAATGAATATTTTCATTGTTATGTTGGCAGAAGACTAATTTGCCACTACACTCCCTGTAAATTTTATGTTATTTCAACTTGGGTATAGCATAACAATTTATTTACTGTTGGACTAGAAGTAACTTAGATGTTCAGGACTTCAGTAAAAAACATATCTGAAAAAAATTAATTGAATAAACTCATCTCTTGTAAACCCTTAAGGAAAAAGAAGTCAGGGTAGAACCATGACAGGTCAGGTTGAGGTTAACAAACTATAACTAACAGGGCTGCATGTGCATTCAAGAAGAACACTAACATGAGTAACATGAGACAGGTTCAGTAAATTTGCATGTAGCTGTATAATTAGGTTGCACTGTAAAACCTCAAGAAAGTCTTAAGGTGGATAGGAAAAGTATGGATTAAATACTATTTTGATGTAGAAATTGGTCACACTTTGACTAAATAAAGAAATGGGTTGGTTGTTTTTATTATGCATTGTGTGGGAGTAATGATGCCTGAACAATTGCCTCATTGATCATTGATTTGATTCTGGGATGGATTTCTGGCAGGACAGAAATACTGGTCAGCTGTCAGGCTGAACAATTCCACAATTTGATTTCCTATATGCCTGCTCTTCAGCAGATCTGTTATAAACTGCTGGTAGATTGATTTAGTTTTTTCCCCAAATGTGGTGGAGGAATTCTTCACAGCCTTTAGTTAAGTAAAAATACTAATACTATGCTGTAAAAGTCCTACAATGAAAATGTAACTTGAATAAAAGCATGTAGGTATTATCACGAAAATATAAATACAGTATTGATGTAAAAGTAGTCAATGCAGAATAGTCCATTGGGACTGTCAGTACTGTTATATATGATTTTTCACAGTCGTGAAAAAGTAAGTTAAAAACGTACATACTTAAAAACTAAGTACACCCCATGATTCAGTAGTGTGTAGAACCACCTTCAGTAGCAATAACTTGAAGTAATCATTTTCTATATGAAGATGATTACTTCATCAGTCTCTCACATCATTGTGCAGGAATTTTGGCCGACTTTTCTTTCATTTCATTGAGGTTTGCGGGAATTTGTTTATGCACAGCTCTCTTAAGGTCTCACCACAACATTTAATTGGGTTGAGGTCTGGACTTTGACTGGGCCACTGAAACACCTTGATTCTCTTCTTTTTTCAGCTGCAGCTCAAAGACAAGCCCAAATCATCACCCCTCCACCACCGTGCTAACAGTTGGTACGAGGTGTTTGTGCTGATATGTTGTGTTTGGTTTTCACCAAACGTGGTGCTGTGCATTATGGACAAACATCTCCACTTTGGTCTCATCTGTCCAAAGGACATTGTTCCAGAAGTTCTGTGGTTTGTTCAGATGCAAATTTGCAAATCTAAGTTGTGCTGCCATGTTTTTTTTAGAGAGAAAAGGCTTTCTCCTGGCAGTCCTTGCCAACAAGCCATACTGGTTCAGTCTTTTTCTAATTGTTCTGTCATAAACTTTTACATTTAACATGCTAACTAAGGCTTGTAGCATCTGAATTATAGCTCTTGGTTTTCTTGCAATTTCTGTGCATAGTCTGACCTTTAGGTGACATCCACTCCTGGGAAAATTGTAGCATTGTGTTAACTTACACCCGAATGCCCCAGACCAGCAAACTGCCAAAACGTCTGCTTTTATAGATATACACTTGCTGATGATCAAGTGCATTTGATTAACAGAACCTGGCTGCTACCTACCCTCTTAATTCCTATGGAAGCAGTAAGGGTGTACTTAATTTTTCACAGGACTGCATAGCGTCCTATTAAAATTTTCTTTTTCATATGACTGCATCATTAAATTATTATTACCTCTAAGGAGGTTATGTGATTCCTTCAGTTTGTTTGTTTGTTTTATCACTTTGTTAGCAGGATTACTCGGAAAGTTAAGGACGAATTTACATGTAAATTTTACCAGCTAGAAGTGATACTTTTTGAGTCAGTACAGATCTAGATCCAGGAATTTTTGGAAGTATTCATTGCAATTGTGAGACAGAGCAAAATTGGAAATTCCACAAAATATCTTTACTAATACATGTCAAACCTAAATTAGAAAAAAACTGTGATATATCATCTTAATGTTCTCAAGAGAATATCACTAACACATCCAGATCCTGACATCAGTCTAAATCCAAAGACTTCATTCTTGCATGGTGTGAAGGGAATTTTACACCTTGGCTTGTCTTAGACTGCTTTTTACTCAGATGTTAATGTCTGAAACCAAAGCTGTACAATAAATGTACAACTGAGAAGTAAAAAATACAGTATTTCCTCCGTAGATGTACTGGAGTACAAGCTTTATTTCCTATTCGTTTCCTAACCAGTAGACGGAAAGCGGAAAGCACACTGCCAATCTATGTCTGTCTTTCTTTGGGTTGCTGTGAGAATTGGAAAAAGTAAAGGTATCACCGTGTTGGACAGGTTCCAACCCCCCCCCCCCCCCCCCCCCTACCCCTCCCCCCCCCTCCCCCCCCCCCCTCTCTTCCCTCCCCCCCCCCCCCCTTCC
>VUQI01018233.1:1344-19564 GCA_015106735.1 Paratilapia polleni | reverse complement strand
CCCTGTTGCCCCCTCCCCCCCCCCCCCCCCCCCCACCTCTCTCTCTCTCTCTCTCTCTCTCTCTCTCTCTCTCTTTCGCTCTCTCACACATACACACACACAAAACATATTGAGCATATTAAAATTTCCATACAGTCCTACACATGTATTTGCAAACATACACAGTTACTCAGGGATGGCTTTTAGGCTCAGACAGACAAAAATATGCATATGCACACAAAGCACCTTATCTGCACTACAAGCAGTCAATATATACTCAGAGCTCCCTCTGCTGGTAACAAGAGTCCCTGCAGCTATCAAACCTGACTTCCAACACTTCTCCAGTACCACCATGGTTGTCATCACCATGAGCCTTTTGTTTTACTTTAAGTGTTAGAAAAGTTAAAACATTCTGCACCTAACAACTACTTTATTAGGAACAGCTGTACATCTTCTCATTCAATTATCCAATCAGCTAATCATGTGTCAGCAGTGCAATGCATTAACTCCTGTAGATACAGGTCATTAGATTCAATATATACAATCCAACACCTCAACGGTCTCTAAAGTTCACTGAGAATGGTGACAAACATACAACCATCCAGTGAGCTGCAATTTTAAGAATGTCTTGTTATTAAGAGAGCTAAGTTGGAAAATGGCTGCAGATGGTAGGTCAGAATTTGGCATCAGCAGCTTGAATCCATGGAATCCACATGCCCTGTGTCATCAGTCCAGGCTGATGGTAGTGGTTTTGTAATGATAGGCAGTGTTTTCTTGGCACACTTTAATACCAAGCAAATGTGGTTTCAGTGCCACAGCCTTCTAGAGGCTTCTTCTAGTAGGATGATGCAACATACCATATAGCAAAAGATGCCTCAAACTGGTTTCATGAGCATGACAGTGAGTTGTCATGTTCATGAAACCACTTACCAGACCTGAATCCAACAGAAAACCTTTGGGATGTAGTATAACTGAAAGTTGGAAACATGAATTAAAATATGTAATGCAATTATATCAACATGAAGCAGAATCACCAAGTAAGGTTTCCAATAATTTGTGGAATCTATGAAACCAGGAATTGAGACGATTAAAGAGCAAAGGGAGGCCTGACCCAGGATTAATATAGTGCTTGGTTTGTGTTGGCACATGAATTAGTTTACACAGTCATATTGTGGGGATCTCTCTTCGTTCTGGGGACAAAAAGCAAGTCTTCATAAATGGAACCAATCCTGCACGCTCGTTCAGACAGACAACTTGAACTGTTCTGTGTCACATAACACATCCCATTCATGATCAATCTCTGTATATTTATGCAAACTTTCCCATCTCCCCCTCTGTCATGCTACTGCTGCTGTTGCCATCCACCGCTCCAAAATGACATTTACTCATCACTCCCTAATTGTATATGTCTGTATTCTGCTGGTGTAATAAATAGATCGTTTCAAACATAAGTTGTCTGACTAAACATAACTAATTAAAGTTTAAGATGAACACTTTGTTTAATGTTATAATTGTCATTATGGTTAGCGTATATCTACAGGAAGTTAATACAAGTTGATGGATACCAGCATTTTCTTGTACAGTGCTATGAAAAGGTGGCCATATAAGAAATGTTTCCATGCCTTCCATTCCATCAGTATTCTACATAGCTTGTGCAATATTCTAGAGTCTTTCTCCAACACTGAGACTGAGATTTGGTAGTTTTGGACTCTACACTACTGTTAGTATGAAATACAGTGCTTAACAAATTTATTAGACCATAAGATTTATGCCACAGCTGCACTAAATTAACAGTATTAGTAATTACCAAAATCATTTTTTATGTTTCTGTAATGGTTAATCCACCAGTATGCACAAGCTCTTTAATTGAAATTATATTTTTAATGCTAAAATATAATTATTATAAAACCCCTTATTATAAAAAGCAGAAAAAATAGTAAAAGCATATTATTATTTTTTAAGATGCCAAATTACAGTTGTTTACTTGCATTCCTGAATTTAAAAAAAAGAGTTTTAGTGGTTGAATGTTATGCTTGATAAACCTCTGACTTCTCAGAGAAGTCCAGTGTTCCTCACTCCTGTTCAAAATGGTAAAATGTAGAGAACTCACTGGAAAGGAAAGAGTCCACATTAAAGCACTCCCTGATGCTGGATGGTCTTTCCCGTTTTATGACAGTGGTCTAATAAATTTGTTAACCACTGTATGTTCACTATGACTAACTATACATTTACTGTACTGTACACATACTTACCTTTTGGATTCAGTTAATACTTTTATACTTGCTGGGACACAAACGCCAAGTTCTGTGGATTGTCTCCACTCAGTCTGACCTTTCATAATGTTGATAAATTAATGAATCTATTTTTTGCCATAGCAACAGTGGAATATTAAGGATCACTGCTGAAAAACATTCCCTTTTTACCTTTAGATTGATATATGATCAAAGCTAAAACCTCTGTTTCAGATATTTAACAAAAATTATATCCCTAAAGCCAGGCCCAGACTATGCAATATTTTTGTCTGTACCGATTTATAAAATCTTGCCTTTTCATTGCCCCCCCAATTGATGACGCTTGTCATCTTTCATGAAGTGCATAATGTCATTTAGAAGGAGGGACTAGCTTGACAATCGCAGTGTGTACGATACTGGCTATCTCACCCAATTTCACAGTTCACCTTGCAACTGTATCTACTTGTAGCTACACCACCTACTTTGTTGTGTTTATAGTTATAAAAAGCTGAGCAGTAGAAAAAAGTCTCAATCACTGTGCTCGTATTTGCCAACCTAACAAAAGTGAGGGAACTATCCTGGAAAAAATTTTTTCACCATGATGTGTCCTGGATGTAGCATTGTTTTTTGTGCATCATGACACCCGACACATGCAGGACATGAGATAAAATGATCAACTGCAGTGCACATTTTTTTCTGAATGGGTGGTTTGGGTCAGAAACTTTGTAGAAATGTACCTGGTCAACACACAGTGTCTACTCCAGGTACACAGACTAATATTACCAAAGTGGATCTCAAAAATCCCAACAAGTACACACTCAGTACTGCTGCACACAGACACCTGTTTACACAGATATATACACAGTGATTATATACATGGCTAATCCCTAGCATAGACACACACACACACAGTGTACACACCTGGTGGGAGCTGTATCTCCTTCTCTTCATTAGCGTCTGGTCTAACTTGTCCTGTTAGACCTCAGTGCAGCATTCGATACCGTTGACCACAATATTTTACTGCAGAGATTAGAACATACCTTGGGTATCAAAGAAATTGCATTACAGTGGTCAACTATATTATCGACTAGACTCCAATTTGTTCATGTAAATGGGGAGTCTTCTTTACACTATAAAGTTAATTATGGAGTTCCTCAGGGTTCTGTGCTGGGACCAATTCTATTTACATTATACATGCTTCCCTTAGGCAGTATTATTAGAAAACATAGCATACATTTTCATTGCTATGCAGATGATACCCAGCTGTATTTATCCATGAAGCCAGATGACACACACCAATTAGTTAAACTACAGGCATGTCTTAAAGATATAAAGGCCTGGATGACCTCTAATTTCCTACTTCTAAATTCAGATAAAACTGGGGTTATTGTACTTGGCCCTAAAAATCTTAGAAATATGACTAACAATCTAGAAAAAAACTGCTTACAGCTTCCATCCACATGATGCAGGGGAACAAGAAGACAGTGCTTCATTGTAAGTGGTTCTTAGTCTAAACTGTTCTCTCTTGTCCTCCCAGAGCCTTCATCATCCGGGTGTGGTCAACCTCGACTGTATGTTTGAGACACCAGAGCGAGTGTTTGTGGTCATGGAGAAGCTCCACGGAGACATGCTGGAGATGATCCTGTCCAGTGAGAAAGGACGACTCCCTGAGAGGATCACCAAGTTCCTGGTGACACAGGTGATGCTTTGCTTGAAATAATTTCCATTAACCATAACCCTAAATATAACCTCAACCATAATATCACCCTAACTGTAAACAAAGTCTTTACCCTAAAGCTGTCTCCAAAGAAAGTGTTTCAGTCATCTTTTTTCAGTTATCAACATAGTATAGTTAGGTCCATAGGTTTTTGGACACACCATTTTTGTAGTTTTGCCTCTGTGCACCACCACAGTGGATTTTAAATCAAACGTGGTGGTCAGAAGATGATTTGCTTAATATTTTTTGCCTTAGTTGGACATTGTCTAAAGACAAAAAAATGAAAAGTCAGTAAAGATGTTGGGGGTTTGATCCCCGGTTCCTCCAGCCCACATGTCGAAATGTCCTTGGCCAAGATGTGATTGAAGTGCAGACTTTCAGATTTTTCAAGGGGTTTAATAAAAGTATTGCATTAGCTGTTTAAGAATTACAGCCAGTTTTATACACAGTTCCCCATTTACAGAGGCTCAAAAATAATTGGACAGTGAACAAGAGACCCAACATTATTAGTAGTAAATGCAATCTGTGTGTTTCTGTTTCACCATCAGATCTTGGTGGCTTTGCGTCATCTCCACTTCAAGAACATTGTCCACTGTGATCTGAAACCGGAAAATGTTCTATTGGCTTCTGCAGACTCTTTTCCACAGGTACTGTGTGTATATGTTTATGTGTTTCTTTGTTAGGCTTGGGCAGTACCAGCCACTTTGTAAGGTACACCTTGCTAGTACTGCTTTTGACCCCATTTTACCTTCAGAACTGCCTGAATTCTTTATGGCACAGATTCAACGAGGTGGTGGAAACATTTCTCAGAGATTTTGGTCCATATTGACACGATAGTATCACAAAGTTGCTGCAGATTTGTCAGCTACACATCCATGATGCGAATCTCCTGTTCCACCACATCCCAAAGGTTCTCTATTAGATTGAGATCTGGTGACTGTGGAAGTCATTTGAGTACAGTGAACTTACAGTCATGTTCAAGTAACCAGTTTGAGATGATTTGAGCTTTGTGACATGGCACGCTATCCTGCTGGAAGCAGCCATCAGAAGATGTGTACACTGTGGTCATGAAGGGATGGACATGGTCGGCACCAACAACCATACCATGTTCAGAGTTACTCAAATCACCTTTCTTCCCATTTCTAATACTTGATTTGAACTTCTGCAGGTTCTCTTGACCTAAGTCTACATGCCTAAGTGGACTGAGTTGCTGCCATGTGATTGGCTGATTAGATATTTGCTTTAACAAGCAGTTGAACAGGTGTATTTTTCAAAGGTGCATGCAGTAATGGAATTCAAAATGAGAAGTTGCTGTTACACATGTAATACACTGTTGTAGTCTACAATAATGCACCAGAGAGTTTGTTACAAAGAACTTGGAACGTTTTCACTGGAAACCATAGAAAAAGGCAGGCACTTTCAAAAAGAACTATCTGCCAGTTATCATCATCACAAGTAAACTTCAACCAATCAAATCAATGGAGCAGAGCATGCTCTTAAATCAAACTTGCCGAATACAGCTAGGAAAAGCACATAAGTCATCTTTTCAGTCAAAAGTCATCAATATCCTTCTTTTAAAAGAATGATCCAGATATGATATGATTGCTGTAGAATCTCTCCTAATAGACTTGGGGTTGTCACACCTAAAACACGCCCATAGACACTAATTGACACAAATTAATGTTGTGTGGCCAGAAGCTCATAGGCTGAAGCCTGGAACGATAGATTCTCAACAATTTAACTGCTATGGCATTATGCTGTAAATGCATGAACTAGGAAATTTGCACCATGGTTCTGCGTATTATTCACAACAACATATAATAATAATAGAGTTGCTCAATTATATGTTTTTGGCCAGGCTGAAGATGACATTTGTGGGATTTATAAATACCCTGGTTAATAACGTTTTTCCACCCAAGTCATATGGCTACACTTCGGTTCAGATAATACTGACTACCTCTTTTGAGTATTATGCACGCACTCTTTTAAATGATTCAAACTGTCACTTACCTTATGTATTCACATTTGCTTCAGATGTTCAATAGTTCCATCAGATTTCTTCTGATTTCAAATTTGATCTGAATTATCTGCAGAAAAGTAATAAGTAGTTTAAAACTATTTTAAAACTGTAGTTGTATATCGTGACAATACCCTGGCAGAGCGTTGTATTAAAAAAAAATGTGTATGTGGCGCTCCAAGCTGCAGAAAGAGTGAAGTTATGCAGTGATACAAACAGAAAACACCAAACACACACATATATTAGTATTTGGAGAAGCAAGCAAACTAAGCTGGACACAGACAGTCCATTAGTTGTCAGTGTAACTATTAGCAGCTTCCTTCAGTGCTTGGTCTTTAGAAATAGCTGTTAGTGTCAGACAGAATAACTGTTAACTCTAATGATGCATCACTCAGCTGTTTGGCTCAGAACTCCTCTACTTACTGTGTATCATCTGCACAGCCTGCTCCTCTGACATATCAGGAAACAAACAAAATGCAAATATCTTAAAGAGGCAGTTTGGAAGTGATGCATTATCATTAGTGTGTCAGCAGTTTGATATAAATAAATGAAATGTCAGCTAATGAAAACATTTTAAAGAACGATCTGACATTTATTGAAATTCTCTTGTTGTTGTTTTTTTATCTTCATCAGAATCAGTTGAGATAATTGTTATCAGATTTACATCTATCTCCAGTACAGAGAAAGGTTCAGGATGTTTGAGTAGCTTAATGCAACTGGGAGCAAGAGAGCTACTGCTCGTATAGCTAAATTAAAAATGAAGCAATTAATAAATAAATTAGTTAATTAATTAATAATAATAATAATAATAAAATAATGATAAAACATGGGGATGACTGTTCAGTGCAGTTCTAGTCAAAGCTCTTTTAGTTCATTTTGCCAATTAACTTGTGCTAAAGGTGGCCTGAGAGCTAACCATATGTTTAGCAGACACGTATCTTCATAGTCAAGAAACAACTGAAACGAATATTAAGAAGTCAAACATTTTGGTATAAGAAGTTCAGAGACCAGTTCAATGTTTTTCAATCCTATACAGAGATAGATAAAACACATTGCTAGCTTAGTTAAGCACAAAGACTGGAGGCAGGTGCCAGCTATATATAAAAATGCCTCTATATAACATGAAAACTGTCTGATTCACATGCTGCATTTTTTTTTAATCTGTTTTCTTAACTGCTTGTCCAATTCAGGGTTGTGGGGGGGCTGGAGCCCTGGATTTTAACTGTCATAGGGCAAAAGGTGGGGTACACCTTGGACAGGTCACCAGTTTATCATAGGGCCAACACAGAGAGACTGATAACCATCCATGCTCACATTCACACCTATGGGTAGTTTAAAATCACCAATCAACCTAACATGCATATCTTTCCACTGTGAAAGGAAGCCGGAGTACCCATAGAGAAGCTACACAGCCACAGGTAGAACATGGAAAGAAGGACCCCAGCTGGCCAGCAGGTTCAAACCAGGAACCCTCTTGCTATGAGGCAATAGTACTAACCACTGCACCACTATCTAACAAAAAAGTTATTTAGTTACCATGGACAGGTCACCAGATTATTGCAGCAACATTTTCAGCAACATTTAACCTTGGAGCTGTTTGTCACATGTAATACTTGCCCACCAGGAGAAGTCTCTGCCTTGAGATCCATTAATTTTCATACCACATCAATAAGTCTTTCTTATTTAGTGTGACAACTATGACATCATCCCAGAGAAGACATGCTATGCTATCACGAATCTAGGAAATCTGAGTTAGTGATTTTTATGACATTAACACTCCAAAACATGGTCTGTACACCTATATCTGAATATGTACCTGGATGGAGAGACTACTCAGGGAACAACTAGAAATACAGTTATACGAGGATGTGAGATTTCATGCTTAAGGTCTGCCCAAGAGAAATGATTCATCGCAACCCTGAATGGAGCCAACATATCCATAATAACTTCCATCTTCTTCCTGAGTGTGAGTGAATCATCCAGCAAAGATAGCAGCCAAAAGCTCTTCACTTTTAGCAGCTTCATTACACTCATCATCTATCCTCGTGTCCATCTAAACACTAATGCCAGGTTCTGACTACATGATGTTTCTGTCTGACTAGATGGTCACTATATCAGATCAGGTGGTTATAGAGTATAGAGAACATAATGTCACACTATACAGAAACGCCATGTATCTTTGCTACATGTCTTTGTGATCTCTTGCTATTTTCTGCCTGATAATTGTGTAGTTTAAGCCCCCAGGAATCGTGCTGCACTGTGAAGCAATCTTAGACTATGTGACCAACCACATCAACTACAATTTTAAAATTCCATCTTCTGCAACTCTTGTCTGAGCTGACAATTGGAAACAAGATTTAGCTAACAATAGCAATACTTTACTTTGATAGTGTAGTCAAGTCAAGTCATTACCAATACATGTTACTAATACATGTACCATTGTACATGGGGCCACTTCATAAAATGTTTACATTATTTTTCTAACACATCATGTAGAGGCAAGCCTGTACACCTCTTTTCTGTCCTATTCAGACTCTGTATCCAGTTCAAACATATATGGTTCTAAATGAGAAATTTTGATTAACAAATGTAATAAACACCAGGAGAGGACCTTAAAGACTATACTTCATGGAACCAGATCTGTGTATTCCCCCTGCTGTGGTTGTAATTCAGGAAGAAAAAAACAAATACTACTTTAATTTTGCATCTTTACTATGCACAGTTTAGAAAGATTGGAGGATAAATGATAAAGACAGACAAATTAAAGGTGGGCTATCCCCCATTAATATTCACATGACTGGACTCAGCAGTGATGTCTGCAGTTTTAAATCTCAAGTTGTCAGTCAAATATTATTTGACCTTCTGCATTTTTGTGCAGAGGGCACAACAGGACAAAGAAGGGCTTGCCGTAAAACTACCTGACTTCAAATATAACCGCACTCTACTCTCTGAAATACTCTCAGCTCATGTACTAAATGTAAGCAGAATAGGTCGCATTATATAATGTTTTTGACTGTATGCAAATCTGATGTTTTCATACCAGAGATGAACAAGTTAAACCTCAGTAAGGCTTCACTTGATGTGAATGTAAGATGCTAATAATATTTTAGACAGGACCACTTTTTCCAGCTTCAGTAACTTATATGACTCCTGCTGTAGGTGAAGCTGTGTGATTTTGGGTTTGCTCGAATCATTGGTGAGAAGTCGTTCAGACGTTCAGTGGTCGGCACACCAGCGTATCTCGCTCCTGAGGTTCTGAGGAATAAAGGCTACAACCGCTCTCTGGACATGTGGTCAGTTGGAGTCATCATCTACGTCAGGTAGGATGAGAGGCTTTATGTGTATACATATTAGTCTCAGTAGGTTTTAATTTAAAAACTTATTCCTTGCTTCTTTCTTTCTTTCCTTTCCTTTTTAGATGTAATTGTTCTTGCAAACACAATATAAAATCTATAGGGAAACTATCTTTATATAATGAATTTCCTTAATTATGAAATGACAGGCTCAAAAAGTAATATGTTTCTGTTTTTGCAGTCTCAGTGGGACGTTCCCTTTTAATGAAGATGAAGATATCAATGATCAGATCCAGAATGCAGCCTTCATGTACCCTCCTCACCCCTGGAAGAAAATCTCTCAGGAAGGTATGTTATGCCCCTGAGCCTCTTAACCACAGGTCTACAATACTTGAAGCCAACCCACAGAAAACCTACTTCACCCTTAAATGGGTAAATTAATTTTTTTTTAATTCTGATCCGAAGGGGACCTTGGTATGGCCAGAGTTGACCAGAATATGTTACTCATCATGATAAAGACTTAAATGGCTTCTACAAGCGATGTTCTCTCTGCTGATTGGTAAATATATCAGCCAGGTGAATACATGTATTACTGGTAAATTAAGAAATAATATAAGAATTAAGATGGTATGAACACAATGCCAGTCTAAAATTGTTTCTCAAAGTGAGTCAGATTTGTTTTAGTTAATAAATAGTGAAACACTATGCAGTCAGGCAACAGTTGGATTCCTCAAGTAGCCACCACAGCACAGAGCTGTGGCTGCAAGGTGGTTGGTACCTGTCGTGGTGATAACCACCAAACCAGACGGTGGACACCGGAGGTGAAGGGAGACATCAAGCTGAAGGAGTCCTATCGGGCTTGGTTAGCCTGTGGGACTTCGGAGGCAGCTGACAGGTACCACTGACACGTCTTCTGTAGAGGAAGCAGAGTCTGGGGATGAGGGAGATGACTCCTCCATCACTGGAGGCGAGGTCACTGAAGCAGTTAAACAACTCCTTGGTGGCAGGGGCCCCTGGGGTAGATGAGATTTGCCCTGAGTTCCTTAAGGCCCTGGATGTTGTAGGGCTGCCTTGGTTAACACGTCTCTTCAACGTCGCATGGAGATCTGGGGTGGTGCCTCTGGATTGGAAGACTGGGGTGGTGGTTCTCATCTTTAAGAAGGGGAACCAGAGAGTATGCTCCAACTATAGGGGGATCACATGACTCAGCCTCCCTGGGAAGGTCTATGCCAGGGTACTGAAAAGGAGAGTTCATCTGTTAGTCGAACCTCGGATTCAGGAGGAACAATGCGGTTTTCGTCTTGGTTGCAGAATGCTGGACAAGCTCTTTATCCTTTCGAGGATATTTGAGTGTGTGTGGGAGTTTGTCCAACCGGTCTATAATTGTTTTGTGGACTTGGAGAAGACATTCGACCACGTCCCTCTGGGCATCCTGTGGGAGGTACTTCAGGAGTATGGGGTGTCTGGCCCGTTACTACGGGCCACTCAATCCCTGTACAACTGTTGTGAGAGCTTGGTCCACATTGCCAGCAATAAGTTGGACTCATTCCTGGTGGGTGTTGGTCTTCGCCAGGGCTTCCCTTTGTCACCGATTCTGTTCTGTTTGATGGCCTAAAAAGCTCATCTCTGCTTTTTGCGGATAATGTGGTTCTGTTGGCTTCACCAGGTGGTGGCCTCCACCTTGCACTAGAACAGTTTGAGGCTGAGCATTAAGTGGCGGGAATCAGAATTAGCACCTCCAAGTCTAAGGCCATGGTTCTCAGCCAGAAAAGGGTGGAGTGCCCACTCCAGGACAGGGACGAGTTGCTGCTCCAAGTTTAAGTATCTTGGGGTGTTGTTCACAAGTGAGGGGAGAGGGGAGCGGGAGATTGACAGACGGACTGGGGCCTCATCTGCAGATCCTCCACCAGTCCATCGTGGTGAAGAGAGTGCTGAGTGTAAAAGGGAAGCTGTCAATTTACTGGTCGATCAGCTTTCCTACTAGCTTTGGGTAGTGACTGAAAGAATGAGACTGTGGATACAAGTGGCAAAAATTAGCTTTCTCCGAAGGGTGGCTGGCCTCTCCCTTAGAAATAGGGTGAGGAGTTCAGTCATTTGGGAGGGGCTCAGAGTAGAGCCGCTACTTCTCCACGTTGAAAGGAGCCAGTTGAGGTGGTTTGGGCATCTGACAGGGATGCGGTGACAGGGTGAGGTATTCTGGGCATATCCTACCACGAGGAGCCCGCAGGGTAGACCCAGGACATGCTGGAGAGATTACATGTCAAAGAAGTCAGTGCTTCAGTTTTAGATCAAGGATTTTACGAGTATGTTACTTGGTACTAATGAGTACATATGAATGTCATTGTGTTACACCCCTACAGTTTAAGGATGCAGGTTGCTAACCAAGCTTGCTTGCCTTAACTGATAACTTAGCACTCTACCCTCTCATCCAAATATAGTCACTTCTGGTTCAGAAAACAACACAGCAGCAGCCAAAACGCTAATGTTGCGACTTCAAAATGTAGACTCCAGTACCAGTGGGTGACATCAGTATGGAAAATGTAGACTCCAATACCAGTGGGTGACATCAGTATGGAAAATGTAGACTCCAATACCAGTGGGTGACATCAATATGGCTTGATTTTCTAAAGCTTGAATATAACAAACAGGCAGATTTATGTCTGTCAGACTGGTTGCAGTGTTGCAACAAATATAAATATGTGTGATCAAAGATGAATGGCTTGTTTCACCTTAACTCGACGGTGTGGGTTTTTTGGGGGGTTTTTTGCTCACACACCAGCACAGGTAATCGTGTTTAACGTTGCAGTATAAGTCTAACGCAGCCTTGAAATCAGTTCGAGCCATTCTCTGCTGCTGCATGACTCATGTTGTTGCCGTCATTGTCTCTAAATGCGTCTGTCGTGTGTGTTGGCTGGAATTGTCCTGTTGACTATGAGACAGATTTAAATCTGTCTGACTCACTCACTCCTCAGCCGGATCCCCGAAGTGCTCTTAACCTTCCCTCCACCTCCTCATCCTGCCAGAATGACTTGAGCTGCGCTTTGAAGTAAATACAAGCCATTTCTGTTGGCCGCAGGAGGAATAAATGTCAGGGAATAAACTCTAAGTGCGCCAAGAAATGTGCATTTCCAAAGATCAGTTTTAAATAAGACCTTTCTGCCCACAAGCAAACACAATTCAAGTTTTTAAATGGAGATGAAAAAGGGATTGAATTTAAAGTTTTGAAAGTCTACTGTATTTGTGATCATGCATACTTTGGTCTTCCACTCTCAGGAAATTAAGTACTTTTAAAGGTACCATGGCGCATCACTCGGGTGGTACCCTCTAAGGTACTGCTATAGTACCCTTGACAGGACATAATTCTTTGTATGCTTGTTGTTTGTACTTTATGGAGCAGTTTGTGGCAGGGGTACGCATTCATTTATGAAGGTGCTATTCTTTAATTTTCATGACCTTTCACTACCTGAAATTCAATAAGACTGCATTAGCTGTCCTTTCAAAGACTTTCCTAAATAATCCAAGTTGTTCTTGAGGCACACTAGGACTTCATATGATATTACACAAGTATATTCAAATAACGCATTTGATATGAACATTTTATACAACATAATATGCACTAGTTACCTTTTTAATATCTGCAGGTGTTGATGATGATATGATGCTACTTTCTACAGAAAACAGCTGAGAAAAGACCCAGCTGTGTCATGAAGTTGTCTCAAGTGCTGTAGTAGGCTGGGACAGGTGCCTGTTATAAACAGAAAAGAATGACAAAAGACTAAGAACACCGTGTTCACTCACTGGTGTAAGGATATTTGCAAACTGCTCAAAAAAAATTAACAAAGTTAGTTAAACTTCAGGCATATCAATCTGTCCAGTTAGGAAGCGATTGTGAATCCATTTCACCCACTTTGGTGCTTTTATCAAAAAGTCTACATAATTCTTGTGATTAAAATATGTAATATCTTAAAGGGGCCAGAATAATTTTGATTGTAAGAACAACAAGTTAAGAAGCTAGCTAGCTAAAGAGAAACTTTTAAAACACGTAGCTCATAGCTGAAATTACTACTTTTGCTATCGAAACACAGTTTGAAATGAAAAGACACACTTAAAGTAAAAATACATAACAATGAATTGCTTACTTACAAAATTCAGAAACATTTGAAACAGCATTAAGTAAAGAGCACATGGAAGGTCCTCAAGAGTGAAAAAAGGCGCACCTCAGCCGTACATGCCTCCACCATGTTTGACCTAAAATGGTGGCATGTGTCTGGGCATGTGCAAATGAAGCAAACAGAGCACTATTTGGTTTTACCTGTCTTTTTGTAGTTACATTTAATTTCGATAAAATTAACTTGTTTTATACTAGGGTAATATATTTTAGAATTAATAAATTAACACTAGACCTGCCAAGGGGGTCATTTTGATTTTTTTGACTTGATTTTGAAATCATCTAACTATCTATTAAAATAAAATCCCATCATATCATATTTCATGACTTTTCCTAAAATGAGTTCATTCATCATATGGTGAATTTTGGGTGTGTGGGATAAAATGTAAAAAAGAAAAAAAAAGAAGAAGAAGAAATGCAACCACGTATACCTAGAACTGCCAACAGAGTCATTTTTGACCCCCATAGAAATCAATGTAAAATGCTGCGCTGAGCATTCACAGCATGCGTGGTTGCCTAGCAACATGTATTGTTTACATACTTTTTGTTATGAAAACTGCTATAACATAGATGTGATTGATATTGGCAAATATATAGTGGACAGCAGTTAGATAAAAGATGAATAATTACCAGAGGGCTGGATGGGTTGCGGATGGGATGTTGAGCTGGGGCAGAACGGAGAAGAGGGGGGCAGGGTGTGTGACTAGACGCATGGAGAACCCGGCAGGTTGGTGGCTGTGCAGAGCAGCAGGGAAACCATAGCTGAACTGAACAGAGAGTCCAGAGTGTGGAGTACTGATCAGAGCAAATAAAGCCTAAAATCTGGAGGAGAGCAGCTGATTCGGACAGCTTTCAGGTCTGAGGAGCAGAGCTGAGGAGAGCTGCAGGCTGAAATAATGAATAGAAAATAGTAGTGTGGATTGTGGATGAGAGAGAGATGCAGGTCTAGTGAAGTGGAGGCAAATGTGGAAGAGATGTTAAACTTTCTTTGAGCTACTTTTACATCAATTAATTTATTAAAATGTGTTTCTCGTTTGTTGTAACCAACTGTGAGGTCAATTTTAAAATGTAAGCAAAGACCGGTTCAATCTGTTTCACAGTGAGTGCTCTGTTTTTACATTTTTTTCATTTTAGTGTAACCAATACCAACCATTTATTTTGTCAAATAAATTAGAATTTAGAAAGACTAGATAAAAATTAACAACTTAACTTCTTTAAGAAATTACTTCTTTGCCATTGCTGCTATTGTTGCAGGATGGGATTAAAATGACCAGCCCCCGGGGGCTCTAGGGGGCTTGGAATGTCCTAGTGTTAATATGTGTAGAAGACACATTTAAGTCTAAGAAATATGCTTGATTAAAATATGTAACATCCAAAATCCAAAAGGGGCCAGAATCTTTTCAGTGCACGTAGAGAAACTCTTGGTATACTTTTGCAATATGCTTTATCCATTTGCACTTTAAAGTGCCATCTGATCAATTTTATAGGATTTGGCTAAATCTGAGCAGAGAGTATAGCCCTGTACACTACAGAATTCGTCCTGCTACTTCTATCAGCAGTCATATCATCAATAAACAGTAGTGACCCAGTTCCACTGCCAGTAACACTGTTTGATTTAGAATCCACTGTGGTGTTATACAGAGGCAAAATTACAAAAATTGTGTCATTGTCCAAATACAAATTGTACCAAATAAACAAACAGCAATAAAACATTTAAGAAAAGTTAAAGGTAGGGCTGTACCATATCATATCATCCACGATACTACTAGTGTAAATTTTTGCTTGATATAAATGTGTCATATCATGATATCACTGATATAGAAACACCATGCATTTACATTCCCTAGCGTGTATAACAATGAAAGAAGACCAGGCATGACAGTGAGAGCCGTGTGCCAGCTTCCAATGGCGATTTAGTAAAAGGTGAGCTATTTCAGCAATTTCCAAATAAGCACAAGCACAATGCTTTGCAAAATATATAACAAAACTGTTCACACAAAAGGTGGAAACAACAAAACACACCATCGAGCACAACCAGGCTAAGAAGACATGCAAGGAGGAGATGCTAGCAGCTAATGATATGTGACCCCAAAATAAACAAATGACTCAACAAAGCATTACTGGCGTGCTTACTAACTGCACTCCATATGACAGGAAGAGCAAACAGTGGATGGAAGTTGCTGAAATTATTAACCCTATGCTTACATGGTGATAAAGGAGGACTTTAAGCAGCTGGTTAAAAAGCTTGACCCAAGATACAACATTCCAGGTAGAAAATATTTTTCAATTTCAGTTTTATATGACAATATTGTGCAGGCTCCTGTAGAGTTACAAGGTAAAGCTACTTTAGTTAGTACACCGCCCTGCATCATATTTGCTGTATGAACTCTAACACTTGTTCTTTACTAATTTTGGGTTGCTGATTTCAAAAGTAATATCCATTTTGCTCTATCACATCATGTTTTTCTTACAAGTAGCAATTGTAAACATGATCCAGATGTTTTTTACTATATCTGTGGATGCTTCACTACATCCAAACAGTGACAAAACATAACAGATTTTGTGAAAAAGGCATGCTTTACTTATTTTGGTATGAAATTGGGTGACCAAGACAACCCATGGGCACCTCATTCAGTTTGTGGGGCATGTGTCAAAAGCCTCCAAGCATGGACTAAGGGAAAGAGACAGAGCTTGGGTTTTGGTATTCCAATGGTATAGAGGGAGCCACAGAATCACTTTGATGACTGCTGCTTCTATTTAGTCAATATTTCTGGATACAGTTCCAAAACTGAATCATCTGTCAGTTCCCCTAACCTGCCATCAGCAATGAGACTTGTACCACATTCAGATCAAATACCACCTCCCATTTGTACTGGCTTAGTTGATGAGAGATAAGAGTCTCCTGAACCTCCCAGCTCCAGAAAACAAATTTTCTTTTTATAGGCATTGTGAGAGGATCTTGTTACATTCTTCGAAATGGATGATGACTTTGTCTATTGTGTTGATGTTTAAGGTCTTTTGGGTGCAATGAGTTGTGAGTATGACGAAGATGAGTGGAGGCAATTGCTTTGCATCCGTGCCAATTGGTCATTCTCTCCAGTTAAAAGAAACCTATGAAAATATGCAAATTGTGTTGGAGAAGCTGAAATACAATAAGTACAATGGATCATATGTGAAAAAAATGGATTCACATTTTGTGACAAAACTGTGCCGTGATTGAATATTTTTATTGGTATTCTTGAACTCAGCATCACTGGATTAGGTAATATCAACTACTTTATGAAAAACTGCAGAAATTTTATTTTTTGATGCAGGGTGGTGTTATTGTTAAAGTGTTAAGCAGTTATGTTATACATTTACTTAAAATTTCCATTGAAAGCACTACCTAGGCTACTTTTGTGCTTACATTTGACTTGCGTTGTTTCACTGTATATGTTGCTGTGTAACTACTATTGCACTATAATGCTGCTGCTGGCACCTTGTGGCAATAGATTTACACTTTCAATTAGGTAGTCTATCTTCAATGACAGTAGCTCATTGGAAAAGAAGGATGGAAAATGCCCTTCATTTTGTTTGAACTAATAAATGCTGCTGCCTACAAGCTGCAATCGCTGCTAAAATGTCATGGTTAATATCGTCAAAGCAAATTTCCTTGAAATATCGTGATGTAATTTTGAAGCTGTATCACCCATCACCCACGTCTATTTAAAGGTAAAACCACATTAGGAAGGGAAAACTGGCAGCGCAAGCAGATTTAAAGTGAGGAATAAAAAAATTTGAAAATCTAAAAACAGGTCAGTTAAAAGCAAATATAAAATAATTTTAAATTATTGCTAGCAAGAGATGATAAAACATTATAAAGGACAACATAGAGATACCTCAAAGTGGACCTTATAGACCTAACTGTATTGCTAGATTTGGAGCTGCAATGCCTCCAGAATATCAGTAGTCCTTAACTATAGTGGTCCACCACCACATCAGGGGATTCAGGAGGGGAAGAGTCCTCCAACTCAAAGGAGCGATTTGTGGCTTAGGTGCTTTGCAATTCTCCGAATGTCACTGAGCAACTCCTGCTTTACATATCCATGCCCTTCCCTTCCCCACTCCCCTCTCCACCACCTTTTGAGCCTCTTGCCCACACAGGAATGAAATGCCCTGTACCCACTTGGTAGCCGTTTTCAAACTTATACATTAGGTGGATTTGGCTTAAAAGTCACACTTTAAGGAAATAATGAAACTGCCAGATATAGCGGGTGAAAGGGGCCTAACAACCAAACTTTACCTTGGTGCTCCCAAGACATTAATCTGGCCATGCTGCACAGAAGGAAAAATATTACCTAACAATGTAACAAAAATGACAATTTCTTATTACTTATTTACACTTGTGTGTGTTTAAATCCGATTTCTTGTGAGAGATATCAATGTACGACAAAAAACAGCACAGAAACTATTCAAAATCACTTTAAACCAGGGAAAGACCTCTTCCTTGCAGGGTTGTATAGACTGGCATCGCCATCCTTTGGCCCCACAGCTAAAAGGAAGTTTGGATTTTGCAGATTATGGGGTCATGTGTCAGACCTGGGAAACAGGAGTGAGCCACTGCTACAGAGCAGTTAAGGAGAGGTGATATGTGATAAAGAAACTTGAAGAACTGTCAGAGTTCAGGCAGTTTGTGGAAGGAGAGTTAAATCTTAGGTTTGGGGGGTGGGGTGGGGGTAGTAATCTATTCATGGGGTAGTCCATTCATGTGCATAATCCTAAATGATGGAGGCCCCTGCAGACCTGGGGGGGGGGGGGGGGGGGGGGGCCCCGGGT
>VUQI01018232.1:117490-144170 GCA_015106735.1 Paratilapia polleni | reverse complement strand
TATAGTACACCTGACAGAAGAGTGAGCTATTGCACACCTACACAAAGGCTCACTTATGCAAAAACAATATTACTAATAACAGTACAATGATATGCCATGAAACCACCAGAATCTTAAAAAAAATACAGTGATACAAATTTTGGGTCATACCGCCTTCCACTAATTTAAATTATACAGCATGTTTCATGTCTGACTGTGCCAACCCGCTAAAGCAAAAACACAAAGTCTACAAAATAAGCAAGCTTTGAGAACAGTTTCTGAAATGCTCATATTTGATGTAGTGCACATGTGAAGATAGTTTTGGTTGTCTGTGTCTGTTTTGGTTTATTTCTGCCCAGTGGTATAAAACTGACTCATTACATTTCAGAAAGTGTTCATTATAGAAATAAATAATCAACATAACTGAGAGTGTCTGGATGATGCTAATAAAGAGACCACAACATGTAAAAAAAAATGTAAATGAACATCTAAATGCAAAGTGACCAAAATCTAATTCTCAACTGAGTAAGGTGTTCCAAGGATCCACAGTGGCCTCCCCGCTCTGCTTCTCATTTTATAACAAGGCTACATCCTGCAATCTAGAGGTCCACTCCAAGTACTTGGCTTTTAAATGTCACTTTATACTGTACACAGCCCTTTGGGTTTATCAACATGTAATGAGATAGTTAGGAGAATGAAAGCAATACAGAAGGTGAGACAGTGTGACAGAGAGCTTACCATCAGCCCAGCCTCTCCTCTTCTGACTCACAAATCAGGACTGGCTAAATGAAGCAAAAGCACAGACAAAAACATAAATTATACTATTTAAACAGCAGGAAAAGATTTAAAAAAAAAGAAAAACAGACCTGAACACAAGCGTCCAAGTCATTAATGAGTGGAATGATGGATATGTAAACCAACACTGCCACACTGACAACTTATCACTAGACACCCATTAGAAGGTGTCAACAACCTAGTGGACCTTTGGTTAAAACCTTTAGACCCTGGCAGTAAGTTTATGTTCGATACGCCTTGTTATTGCAGAATAGCAACTACTCTACATACACTACAGCAGCCTCAATGATATGACAAAAGCGTTAGACTCACGGAGAAATAAACATGAAATCATGAACACAGCTCAGAACTGCTCCGAGGAGCTGTCACTGCAAAACTCATCTGTAACACATACAAGAGGGGGGTGGGTATATAAGCCTGAGAAAGATCCCTCCTGTCCTGCTTTACTTAAAGACAAACGGGCCCACAAATGTGAATACTATCCTTAAACACTCAACATCAGCTTTAAGATATCCAGTTATTAGTCCTCCAAGCTCCAAATCAAATAGCAAAGCTAGCAATACAGATTTTTATTTGTTTACATTCTTAGGCTTGTTTTGACAGTAATTAACTTCCGTAAACTTTAAGTGCAATTTTCAGGCATACCGATTTCTTATGTCACTAACACACAGTTTAACTGGTTTTGAGCCACACCTCTGCATGCTTTAACTATGTGAAGTCACTGCCTGTCCTTAATCAGAGTGCTTATGAACAGCAGTGGATTAGCACTAATTAGAAGGTCTGATTTCTTTGCAACACATGTTTTCTAACTCAAATATTCACTTGTTACGTTGCACCTTTAATACATCTTTCTAAGCATGCAAACCTATGGAACATTACGGCTGATGCTGCTTTTTCACTAAGACTATAATACAGTTTATTCTGCAGCAGGAAGTTTGTGATGAACAGTCAAGACAGTCTGTTTTGCAAGGCATAGTCTGCTGCGCATTTCACTGAGCCATAAAGAAAACATCCAAGCCTTAGAGTGATTTGTCTGACTGCTAAAGATGTGTTACTCTGCAGACAAAGAGAAAAATGATCCTTTGAATCAGCACATCTATGTATCATTTAACAAGCCAGCAGAGCAAACCAGCCCAGAAAACCCTTTGAAATGCTCCATTAGTGATACTGTGACTCATTGCATGCTGGTCCGGCTTTTAGACCTGCAGCGTCTGAGAAGAAAGCACACTATTTAAGAGTAGGTAGTGGTGAATAGTTCAATAATGAAAACAGTATTCTTTACCAATTCTTGCCAAACAACATGTTATAACGTTGTTGTTTAGTTTTAAAATAGTGTTACTGTTCACTCCTTGCTGGTGCTGTTGGTTTTCAAGTCTGCTCCTTTAAAGCTCAGAGGTGCGCAACTTACCAGCTCATATGTTAGAGGTATTTAATACCATATGTATCTATATAACTATGTATCCAACAGATTAAACTATAAACTTCATCTGGTATGAGAAACAGCAGCTCTTTGACCACACATTGTTATCCTCAATCACTTATTATAGAGTTGTATGGCAATAAGACTTTTAAGCTCACAACTCACATAGAGACAAATATTCAACACAGATGTGGAACAACGTCCTACATCTACAATGAAAATACAAAGGCATCTGAGTCCTCCAGGCTGAAGGCAAAGTGTTCTCTTTGAAGTGGGTCAGCCAACATTCGCCCATCACTCTCTGTACATGCAGTGCTGCATGGGCACATCATCCACATAAGGTGACTTTCCTCTGCAGCAAATGACACGAGGTGGCTCGAGGATGCCGAAAAAGCAACAGAGGGAACATCATCTTACTTCTTCTTTTTTTGAGAAAAAGAAAAGGGCACTTCTTGTTATCTTTGCCTTCACAGAGTTTAACCAATCAGTGCCCAGCCCTGCCCAGCAGTTTTTCAGAGCTCCTCAGACACATTTTTTCACGACTGAAAGAGGTCCCACAGGGGCAGTTCCTGTAGTACGAACGCATACAAAAGGTGCAGGCTGCCCTAAAACAGCCCACAAGTTCCGGCAGTGCAAAACTGCAAGTGCTGTGTGTGTCCAGGAGCATTTTATTTGTGCCAAACATTCCTGCAAAATGACAGCAGGCCCAATTTTCTTATGGAAGCCATGTCTTATAACTAATTTTTTTTTTTCCACACAGATTACTGAAAACCGGTTTGAACAGGTTCTTTTTTTTACTGATTTATCAAGGGAAAGTTTCACTGAGGTGAAAAGATAGAAGATGAAGGATAAGATAAAATGTAGGCGTACAGGCCAATACAATACATCCAACAGGAGCAACTGTAGTTAAAAATATTAATACTGTTCAATTTAAATATGCAAAAAAGAATAAAAAGGACTGGCTTTAGACTGAAAAAAGGGCATTCATTTCAGCAATACTTTAACTGCAGATAGACATACCTTCAAATGTGGTCATGAGCAATACATCTGTGCATCTATTGCCACAGAAAAAGGCTCAGTAATCCAGGCAAATTTCCAGCACTGCTTCCTCTGGGTATTTTTCCAAATTAAAGCTGGTTGAATAGCTGTCAAACCTTAGTCAACTGTTGCCATGGACATTTAGAAAGATCACATGCTGCAAAGAAAAACAAAAAGCAAGCATTAAAAACCTACATAAAATTTGTGCTTTTAAAAACAGCAGCAAAAGTAAATAATAATCAGGGTGAAACATAGTCTATATTATTAAGACCCCAAGCAGCCAAGCTGTTGCACTAAAAGGAGAGTAAATACTACGACATCATCAAGTGCACACAGTACTGATAATTAACTACAACAACTTTATGAAGCAAAGACACAGTAGAGTGTTATTGCTGTGTTATTGTACATTCATATGGCTAAACAAGAAATCAGTTTATGAGGGTTTAAAGTGAAAACCCAGAGGATTATCCCTAACAGCATATACAACAAACAAATACCCAACCGGGGCTCCTGGTTGATCTAACATTTAAGGCCACTAACATCTGCTATTCAATCCAAAGCGAACCAGTACAGCCATCCCCTCATCCCAAGAAGTTCATACTAGTCTGTGGATGGCAAAATGAAAACATGTAGTTTAATTTTGCAGCGCACAGGGGCCCCCAAGGACTTTTAGCTTAATTAACTGTGTAATGTTAATTAATAGTGCTGATTAGCCCCTAGGGAATATGTGCTGGACAGGTTTATGGAACCAGAACTGAAATAAAATAATGTGACAATTAAACAACAACAACAAAAAAAGAAATGTTTATATGTAAACATCACTGTCTGTAAGAATAACTTGACACAGTCAAAGCATGAGGGGTGAAAAGAGTTTGTACTTACTAATAAAATAAGTCTCCTTTAAAATCATACACAGATACTACAGTGCAAAAATTACTCTGTCAAGATGAATACTTGGAAGCATATACCAAAAGGCTTGATTACATTTAACTAAAATAAATTCACTTTGTGCTTCCAGAATGTTTTGTTTGGATTAAATAAAGTCAACAGAGGTAGAAACAAAGAATATACTACACTATTGTATTTCATTGTCTCCACCAAACAGGTGACAGTAAGTTTACGCCCTTCCTTTAATGTATTTGGATGAATTAATAATGTCCCTGGCACGTTTTTGTTGCTCTTGTTCCTATTACAGTTATTTATTGATGCTTATCACCTGAACAGCCTTTCTCTGTACTCATTGTGTGTGCAATAAAGGACCTTAAGAGAAAAAACACACTGACAAAACAATGTAAGACGCCTTTCTTTTTAAAACACACACACCCTGCTCTTACCATCAGTACACATTACTCTGGTTAGGTAATTACCTCACTCGAGAGGTTACAGGTGCATTCGGTGTCATTACATGTAAGGTAACTGTAGTAACGCCTGTGCTTAAAAATTGAAAAGGAGATGCTGTGATAAAGTAAAGTATGTATGCAGATACTTGTCTGTATGAGTGCAGTTATTAAGTTACTGCAAATAGTCTTAGCCCAGCGGTTTAACATTAGCCAGAGATAAGAAGAGGGTGGAATCAGCAGCTCGCTAGCTTACATTCGTGGAACCGGGCTTTAAAAACAAACTATTGTAGGACATTTTAAGAAAAGAACCATATAATCCATCGCTTTATTGTTGAGTGGTCCCAACCGTTGTCTTAGCTTAAGTCAGGAAACATATCTGTCCCCGATTTGAAGGCTTGTCTGCTCCACCAGTAGCTAACAGGACAAGCTAACGTAGTGCGCCGGATGGCGTTCATTTCACTCAGCAGTGCACACCGGTGGTGTTGTGCGGGGCGAGGTCACAACGTCATGGTGTGTATGCTGAAAATTCAGGATAACATGAGCGCATCTCCCCATGTCAAACCACTGCTTCCATCAACACCCCTGACTCTGTTAAGTGTGAGCTCACCCGACGCTCTTAAAATGCAAAGCCTGTAAGATCATATGTTTTACAACATGCAAACAGAAGCGTGAGTTCCCATGGCTCTTTACAGCCACCACATTACAATTAACTTCTGAACATCTTGTGTTTTCATTGCTTATTACATAATTGATTTAACAATCTGTGTATCCTGCAAAGAGAAGGAACAGAGGGTAGACTTGCATCACCTCTCTTTGCTGCTAAGCTAAGCCTGATGTGCATCAATGATTTGAATGCATAAACTGCATGTGATACATGTGTATGATAACCTCACCATTAATATGCAGTATATTACTGTATTAAGAGGTCTCCTCTTCACTTGTTTTAACAAAATGAAACATTAATACACAGATATTAACTGTTCTGTTGCACCACATAGCAACAGATGTTATTAATAAAGGCAGTGTTACAGTTTAGTCATACAATTACTCCTTCTGCCTGTTTGACTATCAAATTCACCAACAGTCATACCCAAACAACGAGTAGGCTACCAAGCTATTGAGTCATAAATACTGGAAACTCCACTGCCATATGAAATTTAACCATTAAAATCCATAATCTCTTGGAAAAGCAGCAGACATAAACTGACAGCACCGTGGGGAGGGGAACCGGTCCCTACAGGTGTGAAAATCTCGAACACGTTTAGATTGAAGGTATTGGGTGGCCATCTGTCACATACTCCCACCAGGCTTTCTTAATCACACCTTCTTGTATTTCATGGTGGCGTATTTAGTCCTTGCAGAGTAGCTTTGCGTTAGCTGGTCCCCTCTTTGTACCGGTGTTTGATAGAGGACAACGTCAAAGTCGTTCAGTTTCAGCTAAATGTAATTAATATCTGTGCAGTTAATGTTAAATATCCTGGTCTGATTTTAAATATATATATTATATATATTTATATATACATATATATAGCATCACTGAATCAGGCCTGGGTGTTGTCCCCAAAGTTAAATCCTCACGAGTTACAACATGAGCATTAATTCGCTTTTCGTAACCACACACATGTAAATATACTGAACATCGCCCACCCTGAACACCCTGGGTGGTAAATCAGGCGCTTGTTCGCCGCCTGGCCACTCACGTCTGTCAGTTAGCAGGCTGGCTAGGCTCTCGAGCTAAACAACATCGCTTCAGCCATGGTTGGCTACAGGCAAACAGGCTCATCGCCAGGCGGCAGCGGCAATAAGATAAACAACCAGTCAACCTTAGAGTCCGTGCGCGTCGGATAGCAGCGTACGGAAACACATTTCATTCATACACCGGTTCGCAAAATGTGTGTTTTGCTGGCATCAACTTACATGGGCGCTGAGAGGATTGTGTTGATGACCGTTCATTTCTCCCGATGGTGGACACTCCCACGGTGACGTCAAATAGCGTGCTCGACGTCAGAGCAGTAGAGGGCTCACCCATCCATCCCATATGACCCATGCAGGTGATCCAGTGAGCAGGTTTAAAGCTGGGCTGCACGTTAATGACTGCAGTGTCCAAGTGAATGTCTTCAGGTGTGGCTGCTGTGTTTTTGAACTCAGTATTTTGTCTGGGAATGTTAAGAGAATTACAGTTTGCGTTTTATTCGATTTTTTTCTTTTACTGAGCCTGTATTTTTACACAGAATATATTTAAAATTGACTGGTTAATGGCACTAGAATGCACTTGAAGATTATTCCACTACCACTATTCCAGACTTGAGTTTGAACTAGAACAGATTAATCAGTTATGAAACAACCTTTGTGTTGAGAAATACAACCCCAATTCCAAAAAGCTGGGACGCTGTGTAAGTAAATGTAAGTAAAAACTGAGTGCAGTGAATTGCAAATCTCATAAATCCGTATTTTATTCACAGTAGAACATAGAAAACATATCAGATGTTTAAACTGAGAAAATGTACCATTTTAAGAAACCAATAAGGTCGTTTTGAATTTGATGGCAGCAACACATCTCTAAAAAGTTGGGGCAGGGCCATGTTTACCACTGTGTAGCCTTCCCTCTTCTTTTATCAACAGTCCGTAAACATCTGGGAACTCAGGAAACCAGTTGCTGGAAATTTGGGAGAGGAATGTTGTCCCGTTCTTGTCTGATATAAGATTCTAGCTGCTCATTATTTTCTTATTATCTAATTTTTTGTTTCATGATGGGCCATGTTTTCTGTTGGTGAAAGGTCTGGACTGCAGGCAGGCCAGTTCAGCACCCAGACTCTTCTACTGTGAAGTCATGCATCGATGGTGCCTTTCCAGATGTGCAAGCTGCCAATTCCATCCCCCCATACTATCAGAAATGCAAGCTTTTGAACTGAGCACTGATAAAAGGTAATAGGCCCTCTCCTCTTTAGTCCAGAGAAAGCAGTGTCCATGTTTTCCAAAAAGAATTTCAAATTTCGATTTGTCTGACCACAGATCAGTTTCCAACTTTGACTCAGTCCATTTTAAATTAGAAAGAGAAAAGAAAAAAGGAGAATGTAGAGAGTCAAGGACAAAACACACACTATTGACAGAGCAGATACAGTTTAATGACATGCAGCAGTGGTCTAAAAACACATGGGGAGTAAAAAGATGGGAGTGAAGAAGGAGTGCTCATTGCATCATGGGAAGTCCCCCTGCAGTCTGAGCCTATAGCAGCATAACGAAGAGATGGTTCAGGATCACCTGATCCAGTATAAGCTTTATCAAAAAGGAAAGTTTTAAATAAAATCTTAAAAGTAGAAAGGGTGTCTGTCTCCCGAATCCAAACTGGGAGCTGGTTCCATAGGAGAGGGGCCTGATAGCTGACAGCTCTGCCTCCCATTCTACTTTTAAATACCCTAGGAACCACAAGTAAGCCTGCAGTCTGAGATCAAAGCCCTCTGTTGGGATAATGTGGTACTATGAGGTCTTCAAGATATGATGGGGCCTGAAGGATTTTTAAATTTAATTTTAGATTTAACAGGGAGCCAATGAAGAGAAGCCAATATAAGTCCCTGTCAGTACTCTCGCTGCAGCATTCTGGATTAACTGAAGGCTTTTCAGGGAGCTTTTAGAACAACCTGATAATAATGAATTACAATAGTCCAGCCTACAAGTAATAAATGCGTGGACTAGCTTTTCAGCATCACTCTGAGACAGGATGTTTCTAATTTTAGCGATATTGCACAGATTAAAGAAGCACTCCTACATATTTGTTTAACGTATGTATTAATGGATGCTGAAGGATAAATGACAAAAAATGGATGGATGGCTGGAATACATATCAACCATCCAAATAACTGAAAAATAAGACAAAATAGTTGAGTCTGAGTGTTTTAAACAAATATCAACAAATTCAGTCAATAATTGTGTAACTTTAAGATAATTTGTACTTTATTTATCCAGAAACTAGGGAAAATATTGTGTTATAGCAACCAGAACATTAAACGCAACTTATAACAAAATGGTTTAAGCAAAGAAGAATAGTTCAATAAAATAAATACAATATGACAGGACAAAATAGCTCAATAATGTAAAAAAATTGGTCAAAAGAAGGCGCATATTTAAACAGAAAATAGAAAAAGTTAAATTAAAAAAGCTCAGTGAATAAAAATTGAAATATAACACAATGAGGAGCTTAATGAACAGGAAACTGATCACTGCAGCTTTTCAGCTCAAACAATTAAAGATAATCTGATGCTCCTGGGGGGCATCAGTTGAACCTTTACAAGTATCTCTTATCCAATTTTGGCCTCTGATGATGATAAAGGGAAGGGCAAAGAGGAAACATGGCATGGCAGACAGGCTGATATTCACTCTGAGCAGATGGAGCTGGGTTTGTAAGAGGTGTGACTGGAGGATCAGGAAATACAGGCATGGCAGCCTCCTAGGAAACACAATATAACAACTATAAGGGTGTGGATAATAAAATGTTTGAGTCACAGCCTTCTGAGTGGTGGCTGAACTGGTTGTTGACATGATAATATCTGGTTGTCTGAGTGTGTAGGGATCGTGGGGTGGGCTGCTGGATAGTTAGTATATATTGTGTATTTATATTGATATATATATATATATATATGTATATATTGTATATTGTAAATTCCGTATATTCCACTTCTGTACCACTGTATTGCACCATGACACCAAGACAAATTCCTCGTTTGTGTACAAACTTGGCAATAAAAATTATTCTGATTCTGATTCTGATTACAGGTTTAAGATCTTCAGCAGCTTGATTTTGATCCTTTGGAGGTAGTGGGAGTTTACTAGGGAATGGCAGAAAAGTATATTGAGAAAGCACTGGAAAAACACTGCTGGGGAACTTAAGGCCTCCTCACGTGCTCAGTAGTGGGCACAGGTATGGTTACGAAAACCACAGTGCTAGTGGCAGGAGGAGAAGATGGGTTTTTGGGATGGAAAATTCCAAGTGCCATGGGGAATTGTGAGAACAGACGAAACAGATACTGTGGATACTGTGTAGAGGCAGTTCAGGTCTGGGAAACAGAGGCAGGAATGAGAATGCAGGGTAGTGAGCTGCAGGCACTTCTTGGTATTAAAAGTCTGCAACAGCGCCTGAGGAAAGCTGTGGATGTGGCAACACCTGTGGTAGGAACTGGAGTATTTGTTGGTATGGGAACCATGGTATTATGGAAATACTGGAAAGTGAGGGTACCAAGGCTGCTGCAGGACCTGACCACTGTCACCAGGAGGTGTGATTGTTGTTGTAGTAAGCTTAATGTTGGGTAATGAAGGGCATGCGACCAAGAACTCAACATCCGCCCATAGCAGAGGGAGTAAATACTCGTCATCCTGCAAGGAAATGAACTGATTAAATCAAAGCCGTGTTTACAATGTTTGACCACAAGAGGGCCCTTCATACCTTGATCTCTGAGATGCCTCCATTATAGGGTGCCAGCCCTATGTCAGACACTCCAAAGGTTTTAATATCTGATCATTAGCCACGAAGCCATTTTCTAAATCCAAAGAAATGTGATTATATTCACTCTGTTCATCATGATCCCAGGTGAAAAGCATAAAACAGATTGAGGGAAACTTAACAGTAAAACATGACCATCAGTGATGGCCCATAAATGCTGTGGTAGGACATAATCACCTCACTACTGTATGTAAATTGAGAAGGGTGAAAGGGTTCAACTCTGTCATAATTATGGATTGGAAGCAAAAAAAATCCAACTACCCCAAAACATAATGGCGAGGTTTAGGGATCAGCATTAACACAAAAGTCAGATACTTCATTGAAATTCAGCTTTTGTGTTGAGTGACTTCACTGTGACAATATACATACTAACATTGGACAGCCCTGATTGCACGTCTGCAGGACCTCTTCACAGGATAGACACAATAAACATTTCAGACAGAGGAGAAAAAGGTCCATCACCTGTCTGAGATTAGATAAAAGTTTAAACTGCATATTGTGTTTATGCAAACATTCCCAAGCCTGAAATGGAACAATGAAAATGCAAAGCTCTGGCCCGTCTGACCTCTAGAGTCACCAGGTTGTCAGTACATCCCACTGATGGATTCATCCAACGCTGAGGTCAGTCTGTTTAAATCCACCCACACCGGCCGCCCTGTCATTTCCACAAATGTTGCAATGCTGTTCAAAATATATAAATGGTATGTCATGACTTGTAAATCATTTACACCCTATTTAGTTGAAACTACTACAAAGATAACACATCACCGCCCTGTGTATATTTTAGCTTATGTAGGCTAAAGAGAAAAAGAGAGAGAGATGTGTACATACAAACTGAATCTGTTAGTTTTAATGCTGCTACTTAGTTGATCAAGAAAGAGGTCATCTTTTTGTGGCCATGTATAATCTAAACTCAAAACATTCTCAATGCATAGTCACAATATAAAAGATATATTACTAAATACACAAAAGAAAATGGTCTTATTTAAGCTATTAGAGTGTTAAAACACCTGTCTCTGAACTTTTTGATTTTATTGATGTCTGCTGGATGTTATTTGATATTTTCCAACTGAATATTTTACATCACAAAATTAAAATCTTAATTTTTTAAAATTTGCCTTTTAGTGCAAACACCGTTTTAAAAACAAATCAGACGCAATAGACTAAGATTAGGCTAATACATGTAAATTCCAGCACTAAACAATTAACACCATTGGCCCACTTCAATATAGCAGATACTAAATGATATTTAGGATACTAATTTAAATTACTCTGATGGTCACAAGAGAGAACCGTGAGTCGTGTTGGGTCCACAGATTCATGTTGAACACCAACCACACATCATCAGCTCCATCACAAAGTCTGAAAAACGTTTGAGACACCATCACTGCGAAATACGGCAAGTGAAGGCAAGACAATGACACCCCCAATGATTATATTACAGTGCTTCTGTAAAATGATTGCAAAGGTAATTTTCAGGACGATCCGTAAACTGTCGACCAGTCAGTCACCTCCACTTCAATTAGAGCACCTGCAGTGGGAGAAGTCGGTGATGTTGTACATGATAAACATGTACCGGACTAATCGCCTCTCTGATCCTATTTTTTGTGTTTACACACAAGGGAGTAGTATGACGGTGCATTAGGGCCGCTGAGGGTTTAAAAAAGGAAAGGAAAAAGGAAAAAACATCAGAAAACTAGCAGGGTTTTTTTTTTTTTTTTTCTTTTACTTAAGTCAAGTCTGTTTTTCAATTTTTTTTACTTGTAAATTCACCACTCTTTCTCCTAAATTTGCCACCTTTTTTCTCAGAAATTTACAACTTTAGTCTTGAACATTTCCCCGCATTTATTCATTTATTTATTTATCTATCCCTTCAGTGGCCCTCTGTGGTAGAGTAGTCTGTCAAAGACATTTTATTTTCCTTTTTTTCTAACATTGGTAGAGGATATCAATTCAAGCTTAGCAATGCAACAAAATTTTACTATGTTTAATTCATTTTCTTTTTGTCGGGGTAACTGCCTACATTCCTCCTACAAAATTTGATGCTTAAATTGTATTCCTTTTGCTCCCTTGTCTCAAAATCGGTCTTTGTTTTGTTTTTTTGGTCTGTCCTTCTTTAGTTAAATCAATATTTTTGTTCTTGCGCATCCAAACAATCCAAATGCCCACTCAGAGATCACATCCTTACACCTCTGTGCTGACTGCCGTCGATTTAACTGAAGTAAAAAAAAAAAACCCACATTTGAAGCAAACTGAATAAAAGTAAATTTGGTAGAGAGGAAAACATCTTTAGAAGAACATTCTTTCATTCAAATTTCTAAATGTATTCTTTATCATATTATTCATATAAATTCACTTTATTTACAAACGGGACAGTAAAAACATCCAGTCATTTTTGGTACAGAAATCTGATGCATACAAATAAGAGATTTAGTGATTAAAAGGTCGTCTGTCCTACATACACAAATAGCACTGGCATATAGAAACAAACATATTAGATTTCTATTATCATGAAATGCCCATATTATCCACTAGGAGAAAAAAAAATCAGACTCAGTAGATCCATTTAGGTCAAATTACCATCATCTTTGCAAAAACACAAAGATCATAGAAAAAGTGAGAAATTTTGTGTCATACTAATTGCACTCGTGCTATTAAACCCACCCAAGGTAGCAGTTTTTACTAAAGCGAGGCCATTTTTACCATTTTTCTTTGCAATCCGCATTGCATGACCGCATCATCACAAATGATTTGGAGTGGGAAGCAGTTTATGTCCTGACATACACAACAGCTTAGAGGTCTGTGATATCGTCATCAGACCAGTAATGCTGATGCATCACTGCTGAGAATTCTTCTCCCATATGTGCAGCAGCTGGAGACTCACTGCTGCCATTATTTTCAGCTGTAGCATTAGGTGACTGTACTGGCTCTTTGGCCTGGAAATGGTCTAGAGATGCAGAAATGGACTCTGTATCCAGCATCCAACCATAGCCGATATAAGGTGGAGGAAAGGCTTTTGGACCGGTGTCTTCACCATTGGTGTCCATGCCCATAGTCCAAGAGGGAGGCGGAGGTGTGAACAGACTCCCTGCTACAAGATGTCCGTGGTGAAAAGCATTGTCAATGCTGCGCCTGAGATTAATAGGAGATGGAGGCCGCATGTCAAACTCTATAAGTGAAAGGATACACTCACGTTCACCAACTTTTTGCCATAGTAATGCAGCCTGAGAGTCAGAGCTGCTGCTACTAACAGGATCAGGCTTGTGTTCTGATATTTGGGTAGATGGTTGATCACCATACGGGCACATTACATTGTTGCTGATACCTGCTTTGGATAGGTTGTACTTTGTCCAGTTATTTGGCATCAGGTCTTCCCAGCTTTTCTCTGATTTTTTAAGTGGGACTTTCCACACACTGCCCAACACCCTATCCCAACAGCTTTTGTCCTCCACCCTTTTAGATGCCTCCACTCTGCCCTGCCCATGATCACCCCTTGAGTGACCCATAGATGGTGTCCAGAAGATCCAAGATCCCAGAACAAGCAAAGAAAATCCCCAGGCTAACTCAAGGAGTCTCGCCCAGAACTGACTGAGCCACCAGCCCCAGCCAAAGCGCCTCCAGTTTCCCAGTAGCCCATAAAGCCAGAAGAGACTATATATCTGAAGGCTGCAGCAAAGCACCCCAAGGAAGGCGCACCCTGCTGTTACTCGCTTTCCACGCCTCTCGGCCCTCTGTGAAGGAACCCACTGTGGTACAGAGGACCTGAGAAAGGGATGCAGACGGGAAAGGGACTTTGTGAGGATCCCCAAGCAAAATGGGAGGCCCCAGCAGAGGGAGAGGGTCTGTAGCAAAAGAGGAACAGCAGGGGTTAAAATTGAAGAGTATAGGTCTGCTACAAGTAATGCAGTGCAATGAGATATGCCAAGCCCTCCAACCACCCATGGGTGCTGCAGCTTTAATGGGAAGAGTAATATATTTATCCCTTTGAGCGTGACAAGAGAGAGGGAAAGCTGTGCCCACAGAAGAAGCTGCAGCGGAACATTATGTAGTGCTGCCAGGGTGGCATGAGACAGAATCTGACGGGTACCATAAGGGTCAAGTATGAGGAGGACAGTACGCAAAGAACCACCCATGATTAGGAAGCCATTTGCCAGGGTCAGGGTGTAACAGAGGGGGTTAGGAAGAGTGCATGCTCCAGCCATTCCAAACACTGCCAGGCCTGCCATCAGTGAGAAAAGGCTGGCAGATCCAAAAACATGCAGTTCCCAGGCAAATGCCAGTGTGCGCCTCATGTCATCCCAAAGCAGACTGGTGCCATTAAAGTTTTTGAGAACAACACAAGGTCCAACACCCAGCACACAGGGACCTCCAGGTCCTGACATGTTGTAATTTGTCATGGAAGTAAACACATTGGTATGGAAAGGAAGTTTAGGGACGTCCCCACCTGAAAGATAAAGAAAAAGTTGTATTTTTAATGCAAAATAATTTCATGGTGAATTTTTACATAGTTTTGCTGTTACAACAGTGCTCCCAACTTATCCCTAACAAACCCCTGAACAATTACTAGCATGGCTGCACAGCACACAATGTTACAGACAGGTACATGGGACCAAAAACTCCAATATCAATTACTTGTACTTACTTTATTTACTTTTTAAATACATTTCAACAGGGTGATTTTTTGTTTTGTAAAATAATGCTAAAAAAATATCTTTTGCATTATTATTATAGTTTTATCTCATTGTGATAATTGAATGGTGTATTAGAAATTGGCAATTCAGTGCATTTAAGAAAGAAGAATGTAAAATACTGAATGTTTTACTTCACTCACATATCACAGCATTACTTACGAGTTGGAAAGTCATGTTTCACAATGGATGTATGACTCTCTTTGAACTGCTCCATTGTTATGTGGCTGCCTTCCAACAGAGCTCCCTCTGAGATTATGGGTACACTGGGGTGAGTGTATCCTGTAATTGAAGTATTAGCTTTGTCAGCTCCTTGGTCCCGAGGCCCTAAGTGGTGCAGGGTATGTTCTGATCCTACTATGATTCCAGACCCAGAGTGGTTTTCATTGCTCAGTGGAATGACAGTCTTATTGATGAGTTGTTGTGACGCCGTACTACCAGCACTATGTCCGCTGCCCTCCACAGAGCTGTCTGACTGAAAGATTACTTCCCTGGCCGAGCTGTCTAGACCACTGTTGTTTCTGGCTGGGCTTCGAATTATTTGGACCGAATCAGAGTTGGACAGTGAATATGAAGTTTGAATAAGGCTTCCAAGTGAAGAGAGGGACAACGTTAGGGTAATGAAGAGAAAATGCCCCATTCTTGACACCCACAATCTGCAGAGAAGAAAGAGAAGAAGAATTAAAATGTGTTTCCATGCATTCTTGAAGATGTATGCAATGTCTATACAGCTTACCATACAGGTTCCAGCTTTTCCTAGCACTCTTTCAGTGTAACTCATGGGGCACAACATCACCAGTGCAATTTTTTTTTTCTGAAGCTAACATGAAGCTGCAGCCATCAAAGATAAGTTGCAGCCTTTTAAGTAAAAAAGTCCTTCTTTTGTTACCACCCTTTCACTGCAAATAAATGCATAAAAACTGTTTTGTACTACAAATGTTTACCAGTGTTCAGACTGCTAAAGCGTGATTCTACCTTCAAATAAAAACTGAAACACTGTGTTTTATCTTTAACTAATTACATGTAAAGTAAAACAGGCAGAAATTTCTTAACAGCCATTATGGATTATGATGTGAGTCTATTCTTAGTGTAAGGATGTATCAGCAGGATGTAGTATTATTTACAGTGTAGTATTTGGCAAATCGTGAATGTGCTGATTGTAGAAATATTTTAGAGGTTTCTTGTGTTTCAATCCTAAAGGACAATAATTCCCACATGTAATCCAGAGGGTTTGAACCCTCTACAATATCTGCAGGTTTGTCTCAACAAAAATGCAACATAAATCTGGAAAATTGTTCACAATCTGACCTGTTTGTGCCCTTTGATCATAAATGCCAAGTAGCCACTTCAGTGATTAATCACACATAGTATGGAGATTTCCTTTTGTCATTCATGATTACGATAACCAACACACAAGTATCATTCATAATATTAACAACAGGTACCCGATTTCCCAAATGCAATCTCGGGAGAGTTCAGATGATACATTTTAACCCTCTGAACGTTGATCAAAACGTAAACCACACAGGCTAGAAGCCAAAAACTTTCTGAAAGATTTTACTGGTTGATACAGTTGTGATTCAGGCAAACACAACTATAAAACGCAGAGGTTTTACATGGTTGTTTGTAGGCTACACATGACAACACATTATTCAGTTGTCAAATCAATCTAACCTATCAACTTACCTGTGATTCCTTATGCTCTATTTCCTTTCAGTGCATCATGGATCGCACTGCATGTATGTGACATCTGATTTCTGAGGTCCTCCACAAGGTGCATCGCAGCGAGGCTTGAACATACTGAATTTACTGGCATGCTCACAACCAGCTATCCTTCAGACTGATGGCTTATTCCTATTACTGCACCTGCTGGTTCCTTGGCAACCTCCCATCACTATCTCGCCAGGAAAACAAAGAGCATTAACTGAATACCAGGGCCAATTTCTTGGAAAAGTGAATAAATAACTCCTGTTTATAGTCTTCAGAAATGAGGATTTTAAAAGGAAAAACAAATTTGTAAATAATTGACTGTTAATAACAACCTGCAAGCGTCACCTGCCTCTTTCTACGGCAGCTGTTTAAAGGTAAATCCTTCTCAAAAGGATTACATTAAGATTCTTACAGTGGCGTAAAGTCACTTGAAGTGATAACGCGAAGCCAACCAGGCACGAGCCAAGTAAGCTGTTTCATGCCAATTTACTAGCTTATTACTTTTGCACAGTATGTGTATGCAAGACTTATGTCAAACCTGTCACGACATGTGAACAGTAAATATTGTGTATACTTTGATAAAATTAAGAAATTGTTAATCACCACTTAGATAATCCTATGATGTTTTCTCTATCAGTGATGTATAAACAATTTTATTAACCTCTTAACATCCACCAGGTCACTTGTAATCCATCTAGGGTTAAGGTTTAGGATTGGGTTTTTTTTAACCACATTCTAAATAGGCAAATTCTCAGGTAAGCAGAAGGTGTTACATTTCAAATGAAGACTCAGACACTTGGGCATTCCAGTTTTTCTGTTAACCCTCTGAGGTGTAAGTCATCATCAGTGATGACACCAACCCTAGCTCCAAAAGGCAAAATGGATTTTTTTGGTTCAAAAACAATAATAATAATAACAAGTAAATCTCCCAGTTAGAATGGTAACTTTTTTGGTCCCCTGACTACCAAGAGTTTGGAGGACAATTTAAAAACAATACATATTCTGATAGCATAGGGTTAGTGTCATCACTGATGATGACTTAGACCTCACAGGGTTAAAAGATTTTCCATTTGGCTGTTTTAAACTGGTGAAAATTCTATAAAAAGGGCTGGACATTAACCAGACTTTAACCTTCACCCTATATGCATCGCCAATGGCCTGGTGGGTGTTAGGACGTTAAAGAAAAATATACATATACTGTATAAACACTAGCATCACTTCCATCAGAGAGCCCCTGCAGAATCACAGTCTGCAGTGAGTGTGGGAATTAACTCCTTCCTATCCAGTATGTAAAGGACGCAGCCTATGCACACAGCGCATCTCTCTAGGTCCACCTTAAGAAGGGCAAGAGGCAGTTTGCTGTGGAGGGAACAGGGGGAGGCCCTCAGTGGCACATGCCTGGCTCTTTAAGGCAGACTGGGGAAGTTAGGACTTGTTAAAGGCACATGCATTCACGTGTTTACCAAGCTTCACCAGAACCACCCTGAAAGGAAATTTGTGTATGTGCGTGTCTATTTTAAATCATTCATCCTTGTTTCCAGAGGCTTGTAGTAGAGTCAGGAATTTGAAATCATATACAGTTCCTATTGTTTAGCATAATTTAGTAAAGTAAATTAATTTAACACTAAAACAATATTTGTTCTAATAGTAGGACAATAAACACATTCATTATTTTGTTCTGATTTTTAAAATCATCCTCAGTAAAAGGAATGATATCTATCTATCTATCTATTCAGTGATTTTCTGATGGTTAAAACTGGGTAACTGTGTATGTAAATTATGTTATTTGAATGCATATTACACTAACTTAATCTGAGAGACTGCGATTATTCTGCATTGGCAGATTACATCTGAGATATCATTACAGTTGTGACAAAACTCCACCGTGAACTATACAAACTGGGCTGCACTTTATGTCTAAATGTCATATAAGTTTTCATAACGGTGCCGTTCTTGGTCCCAGGATGGGAGCTCCCGTCCACAGGACACCGCGGCAGGCCGTTGGCTGGCGAAGCACTCTGCAGAGGAGTCGCGTTGTTTTCGGGGCCTATACTTCCGTCACTTTATGTCTCACTGGATAAACAGTGTGTGGGGTTTGCGTGTGTCGCTTCGTGGTGGGGTTTGTTTTGCTTTTTTGTTGCTGTTTTTTTGGTAGAACTACTACGTGGGATTTCGCAGTATAAAAAAAAAATCTGTGCTTTGCTGGAAGTGGTAAACTTTTAACACAGCCCGGAGCTCATCTTGAAATAAGCAGACGTCAGAGACTTCGCCTGCAGTTAAAATTTATCTCAGTCTAATCACGGCATTGTTTGCGGTACTGCACTGCTGCTGAATGTACTATGTAGCCAAGTAAATGGCATGCTGGTGGTAGCTGTTAGACGTTTATCGGCTTTTTGGTTTTAAACACCGTGCCTTGGCGGAAAGAAGAGGATTTCGTTTTATTTAAGGTAGCATGACAGGATCCAGAGCGGCCGAGCTAGCTAGCTAACATTAGCACAGTGATTAGCTAGCGAGGTGTTATTGTATTGGATAGAGTCTGATAACCTATATTATGAGTAAAACTCTAGCTTTATTGTATAACTTACAGTAGACAATATGTTGGTATTCAGCAGTGTTAAATGCAGGCAGCGGTTGCTAGCCAGTCAACTATCCATATGGGCTGTGACAAAACAGCGCCTTGCTAACATTGTAAAGCTAACATGCTAACAAATAGATGTCATATAAACTGTAAATATTATTAAGTCAGGCACTCTTATTGGTGCCTTGGTTCGTTATTTCATTGCTATTTAACCCTGTTAGTCTCTCATAGTAAACATTTAGGTTTACATTTGAACTAATCTGACTGCAGTGTTTTTGGTACTAGAAAAAGTTGATTTAAGTAAAGCACTGTCATTGTATTAGCTCTAAGCCAAATGCACTTACTATGTTAACCCTAATGTCCCCAACTTAACTGACAAGGATTTAATATGCATTATTTTGCTTATATGTGTAAGAGGAAAAAGCTGCCCCTCTTCATTTTACATGACTGTCTTCACCTAGCTCTATTGTAAATGCAAGTTGTTGTGGATGTATTTTTTGTTCTTAGAAGTTTAAAAATATATATATTATAATGTTCCAGGTCCAGTGACGATGAATGAGCAGGAGAGTGGGGTGGTTTCCTTTGATGAATATGTGCGGCAGAAAGCCCGCACTGTGCCTCAGCACAGGATGAAGGAGTTCCTGGAGTCTCTTGCCAAGGGCCCAGAGGTGCTGCAGGAGTTCAGCCAGCAGGAAGGGGCAGCCACCAGCACAGCCATGGTGTACCAGCAGCAGAGTGCCAACTGTGTATACACTGACAGCACAGAGGTGGCTGGATCTCTCCTAGAGCTGGCATGCCCAGTAAGACACTGTTATAATGGTTGTTGAATTATGTTGTCACTATTGTTTGGTGTTTTTGAATTACATGTACATGTTTTATGACAGGTACAGGTGACCTCAACAGAGATGTCACCCCAGTTGCATCAAGGGTCTGAACAGCAGCTTCAAGTGCAGGTTAGTTTATACAGCAATATGTGTTTCTCATACAACAACACAGTGTGTTTAAATTGTATATAGCAGATGGGATTCTCAGGGTCCAGACACACCATCATTACTCACTAGTGTCTGGGTCATTACTCAGAAAAACAGAATGCATTACAAATTACTGGTTACTGTTTTAAAAAGCATTGCATTACATTACTTGATTAGAAACTAATTAGTTACTTGTTATGTTATTTTTGCGTTACTCCATAACATGGCCTGAGATGCACTGTCACATACACAAGAATGCATCTCACTTAACAGTATGAACCTGAGGCTACTAAGGATGCACCGATCCAGCTTTTTCCATTCTCGGTATGATACCTTGGCTGTGGGTATCTGCTGATATCGTGTATTAATCCAATATCGGTGTTAAATTAAAAAGCTGCATTCCTCGCTGTGAGGAAGAGACTGGGAATCAGTCCTTTTGTGTAAGACAAGATCAGGCTCCACTTAACAGCTTTCATAACTTAGTAAAATAAAATGTTAAAAATAAATAAATCCAAGAGTATAAATGTACTGAATTGTTGGTGTTTATTAGTGAAAAATTAAATGGCTACAGGCCGAAGATGAATACATATATACCAAATATATTGGTGTTCGTATAATTTATTTTCACTGGTCTCGTGTGTTCAAAGTGAGAGGCATTAGGCTGCAAAGTGCTGTCATTTACAGTCATGCCACTTTCTCCTTTTTCCTCCTTACACAAATGCGTGTTGAGCTGACAAGACACAGCAGGAGTGAAATAATATGTAATTGAGTTGATGACAACACTTTAAGTTACCATAAGTATAATTAAAGCTTCCCAACAAAAGTGTTACACTAAACCTTCCATCTTCTACCTTACATGTCTGGACAGAACATAATGAGAGTGAAAGTGATCAAGTGAGAGAGAAAGTGAAAAAAACATTGTCATTTTGTTATGTCTCACTTTGACCACAGTTTCCAGCTAAGTGAAACACCTCTGCAAATATGCAAATAGAAGCTGTTGGTGTAGCAGCATGAAATGCTTTCAAACTGCTGACACTTTGCTGTTAGCTTCCTCCATGCTACTTTAGCTCTGGCACTAGCTGCTGCTGCTGTATGGTAAAGTAAACAGAAAACAGTATATAACTGAAATGAAAGGATCGGCTCATTGTAATCGATACCCTGTTCAACTTTTGGGGTCACCGTCGCTTGGATAGAGTTAATGTTGCTTTAGTAGCAGTGGATGGTCGTTTGTGGCCTGAACGCAGTTTGCACTTTGCCTCACTTTCTTGTCCTTTCCTTCACATCTCCACTCCTCAGAAGTTGGTTACCTCTCTGCTACTTTTCTCCTCCCTCCACATGAACTAAAATCAGCGGAAGTGCACAAGGGGAAAAAAGCATGTTTTCCCTCTGTTTGTCTATCATGCAGATAATTGAAGAACTTTTGTAGCACAAGTAATGAAATACTTGTTTGATTAGTAACTGTAGTGTGATTATGGAATTTAGTTACAGAAAAAATGTAACGTGATTACAGTGATATGTAACTTTGGGTGTCCAGTGGAAAACAAGTGAGAAAGCATTATGGTGTTTGAGCTGAGGTGATATTCCCTGTTGTTGGGAAGAGAAGAATTCAAAGCCAAAGCTGAGGCATGTTATCATGTTTGAGAATATACCTGCAGAATATACCTTAAAATTATGAATGTCACTTGAGGCACATAATGGAAAATTCAACACACACTCTGCTTTCATGTGAATTTTGACTTTGACAACAAAGAGTCCAATTCTGGAACAGTTTTTAGCAAAATTGTCAAATAAGCTTCCTGACCTAAAGCCTGTTTGATATGCCACAGAATTCTTAGTTTTTATGTCCCTGCAGGTTCACATTTCATAGCAGAAATTCTGTATTTGATTTAGAAATAAAACTGAGTGTATTAGAAAAGCATTTCAGTGGATTAATGAACAGTAGGGTAGTTCATATCGTCGTACGGTTGCCGACGAGCCTGTTTGTTTTAACTCTCTCCCTCTGTGCCAGGTTCAGATCCAGGAACAGCAGGGCCAGACAGTTGGCCAGGTTCTTCAGGTGGCCTCTGCCTCTCAGCAGGACATACAGGGAATCTCAACAGCCCATCTTGTCCAGCAGGGAGAGCTCACAGAGGAGCAGCAACAGCAGGTTAGAAGATTAACTTCAGTCACGTCTGTCAAGTGTCCCCATGTGATGCATGATTGTTTTGGTTGTTTGTTTGGTTTTTTTTTGTTGTTTTTGTTTTTACTTAATTTATATATTTTTTTTAAACCATGTTGATTTTGTTTCACAGATTCAGGCACAGCTGGTTGCAGCTGTAGCTGGAGGACAACAAATCCAATTGTCAAGTGGCCAACAAATCCAATTACAAGGAACACAGCATATTCAGCTGCCTGGGGGACAGCAGATTCAACTTCAGGCTGGCCAGCAGATTCAGTTACATGGTGGTCAACAAATCCAGATCCAGACCATCGAGGCCATGTCACCTGCTCACCAACAGGAGTCTCCCAGGGAGGTAGAGAGGAGGCCCGGCACTGTCGCCACTGTTCTCCAACCAGCCAAGAAGCGTAAGATGGATGTCCCCCTAGCTGTTTCCTATGCTGTTCCACAGGGGCAACAGGTGGCTACAGTTCTAGCCATCCCTCAAGGGCAGCAGCAAAGCTATGTGTCCCTACGACCAGATTTGCTCACAGTTGACAGCACTCAGCTGTACAGCACTACAGGAACAATCACAGGTCCCCAAGGTGAGACCTGGACCATCCCTGTGTACTCCACTCCACAGCAGCAGGGTGTAACTCACATTGCTATACCACAGGAGACGTATAGCACAGTGCAAGTTACTACCACCAACGGCAAGGACAAAATGTCCCCCAATTCCACATCGAGGTCTGCTGATGTGCAGTTGGCCACCACTGCAGCACAGGAAGAGATCGTACAGACCCTGTTTCCAGCACAGTTCATGAACGGGAACATTCACATCCCCGTGGCAGTGCAGACCGTAGGAGGGACTTACAACACTACACAGTCAGTGCACATATGGGACCCAAATCAACAGCAGAGCCAAGGGGAAGATGGACAAGAGCAGCAGCTCCATCTGCAGGTTAGAAAAGACTCTTTCTTTAGACCCATAATCTAAAACTTGATCGTTATGGTTGGAACTAAATTTGCCCTGTGAGAAGTTTTGGTCATAATTTTTGTGGTGTTGTTTTCAAACCATCTCTATTAATATTTGTTTTTTTTTTGTTTTTAGTCCTTTTTCTTATTGAAAGAACAACAAGAGAAACACACGTGAATTATTTTTTTCAAAATCATATTATTTAGCTGAATTACCATCGTGTAATTATCAAGGTGTGTTTAACTCTGCTGCCCTCTTTCTCCAAAAAGCACTGCAGATTTTTTACTTTGCTCTTGTACTGCAGAGTCAAGTAGCGACTGAAGCTCAGGGTGAAGTACCCACAGAGATTCTGGTTCCTGTGTGTCTAAAGCCAGAGGAGGGGCTGGAGGTGTGGCGCCTTTGGGTGAAGCGAAAAAATGCTGAACTAAGCAAACAGGAAACAACAAAGCTTGCACCCATAGGACGTAAGTAGACCTACATTCATATCTTACATTTATTCATAACATTGATCTCTTACTGAAACCAGTGGAAACCATAAAGTTTTGCTGTTAGCTGTCCGTGTAGATCGTGCTTTTATTGTTGGACACTGAGAAATAAAAGCTAATTTTTACTCTGCTTCTGCAAACATAGCCTTTTCTCATATTTCTGTGTTCAGGTCGTCAGCCCCTGCGTTTTCAAGAAGATTTGGTTTCCAGTGCTGTGGCGGAGTTAAACTTGGGTCTTTCCCTGATGACTCAGGAGGCACGAGGATCAGAGGATGAACAGTTTGCACCTGATGTCCTGTATTATGTTTTCTTGTGTATACAGAAGGTTAGTATCCCCATACTCGAACACAAAGATGCCAGAAGACTAAAACTAGGACTGAAATTACTTGGGAATCTTTTGTGTGTGTGTTTGTTTGTTTTTTTTAATAGTATCTGTCTGAAAATGGACGTGTGGATGATATTTTCAATGATCCATATTACACACGATTTTGTGAAAGTTTACACAAAATCCTGCACGACTGGAAACCCACTGTTCATCCTTTAGGTAAGGCAGAATCATCAATTTTGTTATTTTTTTAAATATTTAGGCATGATTCACACGTGTCTCACACTTGGCGATGAGCATCCCTGACATTTGGTGGGTCTTTTCTGGCATGATTGTCACAGCAACAACTAGTCGTTCACAAGGCACATTAACCAAGCTCCAATTAGCTGTTTTTATTAGCCAAGTGAGCTGCATCTTACTTACCTTGTTCATATATAACAGGCTGATTACACACCGCAGTGATCAGCATTCTGCAGTTTGATGCCAGCCTGCACAAGCAGATACCTCACGCTCTTTGGATGTTTTCATAACGTGATTTGATTGACTAGAGGTACTGCATGTACCTTTTGAATACAAGTAATTTGATTGGCTGACACATGGACAGCTAACAGCATTTTCAGGCAAGCAACGCTAAGCAACAGATCCACGATTCAGTTTTGCAATGCATGACATCCCCGCTTTCAAAGGGATTGAGAGGCGAGAGCGTTGAGGCCTGAAACACACGTGAATGCTGCCTTACTCGTGGTATGTTTTCCTCTTAGGTTATGTCATCCCGAGTCACGTGACAGAGGAGATGCTGTGGGAGTGTAAACAGCTTGGTGCACATTCACCCGCCACATTGCTCACAACTCTAATGTATTTCAACACTAAGTGAGTAACCACTGAAAGACCTGAATGTTTTTTCCTCTTTAGTGACTCAGGTTTGTATACTGAACGTGGTAAAATGTGGTATTTGTTGCAGGTATTTCCGCCTGATAACACCTGAACAGCACATGAAAGTAGCTTTCTCTAAAGTCTTAAGACACTCAAGGAAGAACCCAGCTAACACCAAGGACAAGGCAAGCAGTATTCGCCTTCTCAAAGGACAAGGTCTACATAGTGCTGGACAAAAAGGTATATTCATGCTGAAGTCTGTATAGAATCATTGTTAGATAGCAGTAATGTCTGTTGTTGACCTGTCGTGTAATGTGTCCTTTAGGAACTGATGACATGTATGAAGAGCAGATTGAGGATCCTGCGAATCCTCTTCGTTGTCCCATTAAACTTTATGACTTTTACCTCTTCAAATGGTGAGTGGTGCTTCAGCTTAGCAGGATTTTTGTGATGGATTGCTCTTCGGTATGCACACCAGGCATGTGACTATTTTGTTTTCCAGCCCACAAAGCGTCAAAGGACGTAACGATGCGTACTACATGACTCCAGAGCCTGTTGTTGCACCAAACAGCCCGATGTGGTACTCATCTCAGCCCCTCACAAGTCAGCAGGTGGAACAGATGCTGGCTCGCATCCTCGTGGTCCGAGAGATCCAGGAGATCATCGGTTCTGGTCTAGAAAATGTGAGCTAGAATGAGGACTGGGCTCATAGGAACTTGCTCTCCAGATTGTTGACTATGCAGTATCCATCCCGACTATTATCATCAATAGCCATTAAATAAAGTGGAACAACTTCTGAAAGAAAAAATATCATCTTCTAAGGAGAGTATTATGATTACACTTGTCAGATTTGTAAATTCTTCTTTAATTATAATTTCTGTTTTCAGCTGGTGGGATGGACTGTTCATTCTCTTGATTGCCTTTGTATGATATCACCTCTGTAACCTCTGAACCAGCAAGTGAGCAAGACTTTAGTCTCACATCTGCTGGCTCATGATTGATCTCCTCTCAGCTGAGCAGAGGCGATACATTTTCCTGTACAAATCAGTCTTATAAACGATAAAAAAAAAAAAAAAAATGTAATCCTTTCTTTTTCAACTTCACAGACCGTTCACGTCTTAAATATCTTCAAGGTATCACTAGTAATAATCTCAAGACAACAGGGACCAGTGCTCACAACTTTTTTTTTGTATACTAACTACATTTTGGACCATGTATAAGTTTAAATCTGAAAAAAACTTGTGCCTGTTTTTCAAAAAAGAAAAAGACATAATTATGCTTGTGGAATGAGTTGAACCTCAAATATTTACAAGGTCAAGTGCTACAGATGGTGACAAATTCAAGGAAAAACCAGCTGTAGCGATGGACACAGTTTTTCTAGACGATATTCCCTAATTTGGTGTTTTGACCATATTAGTGGAGATGGTGGTTAAAACTCCATCAAGTTAATTTTTGTTTATAGTCACCAGATCTTAAAGGTTATAATCTGATTCTTATTTTCATATTTAAAGTATTCTGACCCCCCCCTCTGCATCCTGGAAGAGACCACTTCCATCGGGACTGAAGTATTTATCGTAGGATAAATGTGCGGTTTTTCCTTTAATTTGTCACCTATATATGTATATTGTAGTCATTCAGGAGATTTTCTCAGGACAAAACTAGCAGTGAAACACCTATCAAGGATTTTTGCCAACATATTCCTCCATGTATGTGTGTGTACAGTAGGATATTAAACAAGATATGCAGATGGAAGCATCCTTGTATCAAGAGTCATGTCAAGCAACTCAGAAAAGTAATGCGTACTGTGTTGTAAATCAGTTAGCTGTGGACCTTTTTTTTTTTTTTTTTTTTTTTTACAAAATTTTTGTTTT
>VUQI01018232.1:89962-117470 GCA_015106735.1 Paratilapia polleni | reverse complement strand
TTTTGGGTATTTTTTTTTTTTTTTTTTTTTTTTAAAAAGATTTGGCATTTAAATTTCACTGAAGTGGTTCTTATACAGCTCCAAGACTTATTTATTTATCTTTTTAATAGTTAACACTGTACATTCATTCCACATCTGACCATTTTCTTCAGAGAGCCTTCTGTCCTTGATAATTGCACAGCTTGGCATTTTATTCCACATTTAAATTACATTCCTATCACTATCAGACAGGGGTTGGATTGTAAAATGTTCAACAAAGCAAGCAGATGATCATGTATCTTTTTCATCTGGGAGTGTTAAATGCAGTTGACTCAGTGTTTGTGTGAAGTATTTAGGCAGCGGGCAGGACACGTCGATGTCAGATTGGCTGGTTCCTGGCAGCCTCAGCTGTCGTGCATGTAAATGAAGAGGAAGATGCCGGACCTTGCTCTGTTCCAGTCCAAGCTTTCCCAACACGCGTTCCGGTAATTTCTGTGGAACAAAATTTACTACTTAGTGGCAACTTGTGACAAAACAAATCAAGCTCTTGTATGTGTGTAATGAAAAAAACTCCATTCAAATCTTAATTTGATGTGAATGAATCAACCTTAAATATCATCAGCCAGATCTAAAACAAACACTCAGTTGGGTATGTTGATGATCACCAAAAGCCACAATCATGTGGCAATAAAACGCTTGTGTGTACAATAAATGTACAATAAAACACCTAATCAGAATGATCTGGGAGGTGCAAATGGGCTCAGTCAGAAGGTCTCTTAGCCCGCAGTGTGACGGGAAAAATTACAGTGACAGAAATAATCACAAAGGTTAACTCTCAAGTTCATTTTAAGATTTAAAAGATGTTCATGTTAGAATTTACAAGCGCACACGCTGACATTTCAGTAGCTAACAAAATGATCGAGGTGTGGGATCCATCATGTATAACTGCTTATTTACATGATTTAACACATCACACACTGGAACCCTTATGCCAATCAATGCCATTCGTTCTTTTAGTGGATAACAATAATTGCTGAGATGAACACATCACTGATAGTTGGATTTAAAAAAAAAAAAAAGTGGCATGGCATTTTTATATGCAGCTGGAAAATGGTATCACTATCAGGCTTTTAATGGCTGCTGCCTTCTTTATTTGCCACTATTTAATCAGTTCTCTGTGGAATATTGTAAACATCTTACCTGGGGTGCCAGTTTGCTCCAGTGGGAATATTTATGGTCACCAAGAATCGGGCATCCCAGAGCTAATGCCATATGAACCCTCAACTGGTGCTTCACTCCTGTGGGGGGAAATAAAAAAAGAAGCAGGGAAATAGAGCATGTGCCCAGGCAGGTGTTTCCTGTCATGATTTTTCAAAAAAGTATAGTGTATTTTTACCTGTAAAAGGCTGGAGCTCCACAAGGCTGCAACCACTCCTGCTGTCCAGGACTCTGTACTTGGTCACTGCTGGATGAGCTTGCCGATGGCTTCGGACTTTGGTTACACCATCACCTTCACTGTTCAGTCTATAAAGAGGACTTAGAGCCATCTGAAATTAAAGTAGTTATTAGACTAAGGAAACTATATACATCGATATTTAAATGTAATCATAAACTAGTAATTTACTCAAGACATGGAAATGGCCAGATCAACAAACCCAAACGGATTTACCTTTTAATAAACATAAAAGAAAGCAGCTGTTTGCATTTATGAAGCTAAAACCAGTACATATTTGGATGATTATAGCATAAAAAACACAGAAGGAGAGACACCTTGTAGTGTGGCTGAGGACCTGTGACCTCTCTCTCTATGATGGGAATATCAATCAGTCCTTCAGATGGCACAGGCACACCAACTGTAATGACCCTGAAGAAGAACAGTGAAGCTGTCAAAGACTGAGACATCTCCATGTAGAGTGTAACGTGATCCTTATCAGTGTCCCCTACTCACCAGTACTTCCTCTCCACTTTGTTATTTCTATTCAGGGCGAGTACATGCTCCACCACTTCCTCCCTCCTGGCCAGCAGGAGAGTTCCTGTTGAGTCCTTTTCCAGACCCAGACAGGGGAGAAGATGAGAATCAGACTTGATCTTCATCCCATCCATCATTTTGGAGAGAACGGGAAGCACAGAGGTGATGGATGTGACATCTGAGTCATCTGAGAGACAGCAACAACATTACATGTGCACATTGTCAGATACAGACATCCCAGCTTCAGTGTGGTATCTGACATTTTTCATGGTCATTCCAGCTGCTCTCAGTAATGTATTGTATTTGTCTAGATAATAATAAGGCCCCAGTAATACATGAGTAGGTGCATGTTATTGGTCAGCATAAACAGTACACTAACCAAGCACTTTATCACATGCACATCTGTTTACACTTTGGGTCCTTTATACCAAACAGTAGTTCAACTGACACAGCCTGTTTGAGTATTATTGCTGACCATCTTTATCCTTTTATGGCCCCAGTTTACCATCTTCTAACTGCTACTACCAGCATGATAATGCATCATGCACAGAGTAATAGTTCAAACTGGTTTCAAGAGCATGGCAGTGACTTCAGTGGCCCCCTCAGTCACCAGATCTGATTCCAAAAGAACTCCTTTGCGATGTGTCAGAACATGAACCTGAATGTGCAGAAACTATGTGAGACAACACATCGACACAGAGCAGAATCTCAAAGGAAGGTTTTCAACATCTTTTGAAATCCATGAAAGCAGGACTTGGGCAAAGGGAGGCTTTATGTCATACTGGCACAGGTTTTCCAATTTGATTTTAATTTGTTTCCATTATACATTAATCTGCAGCATAATCTATCTGTGTATAAAATGTGAAAAAAAAGTGAACAGTGTCAGAGCATCTTGAAATTGTTGATTTTTGACCAATCAGCCCAAAACACGATGGTACTGAACTTAACTGAACAAAACAGCACAGAGTTGAAACTATTTATTTATGGGCATATTGTGTTTTGTCAGACAAAATGTCATTGTTTAAACCCTGAAGTCACCACTTTAATATATGTAATATACACTCACAGCCATTTGTTTTTTTGGGTACATCTGTTCAACTGTTCATTAATGCAAATATCTAATCAGCCAGTCACATGGCAGCAACTAAATGCATTTAGGCATGGAGACATGGTTAAGACGACCTGTTGAAGTTCAAACTGAGCATCAGAATGGGGAAGAAAGGTGATTTAAGTGACTTTGAACGTGGCATGGCTGTTTGTGCCAGATGGGTTGGTCTGAGTATTTCAGAAACTGCTGGTCTACTGGGATTTTCCCACACAACCATTTATAGGGTTTACAGAGAATGGTCCAAACAGAGAAAATATCCAGTGAGCAGCAGTTCTCTGAGAGAAAATGCCTTGTTGATGTCAGAGGAGAATGTCCAGACTGCTTTGAGTTGACAGAAAGGCAACAGTAACTCGAATAACCACTCGTTACAACCAAGGTATGCAGAAGAACATCTCTGAACGCACAACACATCGAGCCTTGAAGCAGATGGGCTACAGCAGCAGAAGACCACACAGAGTGCCACTCCTGTCAGCTAAGAACAGGAAACTGAGGCTGAGGTTTTTGTTTTTGTAACATGCTGTACTTTTACCTAGTGCTCAAAGAGGGTCCAGCCCAGTACTAGCAAGGTGTACCTAATGAAATGAGTGTATTTATGTCTACTTATCTTTGAATTCAGTGTTTGAATAAATGTTGTGAACTGTGGATTGTGGGTTGGAAAAGCTAAATCTAAAGATATACTGGATCTCACAACTGATTCATAATTTCTTTTGCATTATCTAGATTAAACAACTAGTTAACTGAGGAAGGGGGATTAAATTTAAAAATTGAATTACTCCTCAGAAAAAAATAAAATAAAACATGAAATTCTGACATGTATAACGCTATAACCAGGGAATTTTCGGTATTTTATTTGAAAAATCTCTTAATGCGCCCGAGCTTTTATTTCAAGTCTAAAAAAAAACAAAACTATTTTTCTAAAATGCCACTCGTTCCTCAATGTTTTTCTTTAACTTTTTCAAACTTATTTTCCGCGCATTCAGATTAAAAGGGACAGCCCTGTCAGGTGGTTTACCTGGCACAGGGACACCGTAGGGTTTGTTGATGATCACTACATCCTTGTCCCGGTACAGCACGCTTCTGTGGAGGTGTTTGGCCAGCACGTTAGGGTGAACCTTTTGTAACTGCAGACTGAACCGTTTCAGATCCATCACCCTCCTCTGCTGTGCGGACATCGGAGGCTCTGCCGTCGGTGTCTTCGCCCTCTCTCGCTGGACCTTCCGGGCCAGGTCAATCGCTCTTAGCCGGGGTTTCTCACCGGTGTCGGAGCCTGCAGTGTCCTTAGGAGCGGTGCTCTGACTCCGGCCGAGGGGCGGTGTTGTCCGAGGTTTGACCCGAAAGAAAAAAAGCAGGTCCAGGCCGGAGCTCCGGTCAAACACCCGGGGTAGTCTTCTACAGCTGTTCATAGCGGCACTGCGTGGAGTTAACGACGCACATGAGCTTTAAAACATAACCGTGAACTCTGAAACTATTAAATCATTTCCGGGCCGAGGTTTTCAAAATAAACACATATTAGTTTTATTTTTCAGCCATTCATTCAAAATAAAAGAATTCCAGTATTTAAAAAAAAAAGAAAAGCAAGCGACAACAGATATAACTGGCCGTTTCAAATGCCCTTGTACAATAAAAACTATCAACTCCGTGAATGCAAAAACAATTCTTGTAATTTCCTTTTTTCTTTCCATAGGTATGTTCGTTAGGAACGCTTATACTGCCCGGCGCGTTAAAGCTGTAGAATGTTATAGCAACTGGAAAACACCGCCCGCCTGGTAGATGAATAAATATAAGCCGATCGTTATTTCCGCTTGTTAAACCTGCATGTTGTAAATTGTGGGTTTTTGTTGTTTTTGATGAGAATATAAACACCTAGTACGCCGTAGTGATGTAAAGGACAGCGGCTATGCATTCCAAACGGAAATAATTTACAACCTTCAGTAAATCTCAAACACGGAGCTAATGGGGTGTTTATTCCCTTAAGGTATACTTTTTTTTTTTTTTTTTTGTAAAAGCCTGCAGCTATGAAGATCACAGACAGTGTTTTACGAAGTTTCAGGGTGGCCAGGACTTATCGAAAAAATGAAGAGAAGGTCAATTGTGTGGACTACAGCCCAAATGGTGAAAATGCGATAACAAGCAGCGACGACGACCGCATAGTCCTATATGACATCCGAGATGGAAAGTAAGTGGGCGGCATTTTGACTGTAGACAGTATACTATCTATGACTGTTACATTAAAATACAGGTGAGATCATTAAAGTACATCAGTGCTCTGTTTGAACGTCTTTACGTGTCCGTGCAGATGATCGCATGATCTTAATCCTCTGTCCTTTTCTTAGGTGCAAAAGGACCCTGTTCAGCAAGAAGTATGGAGTAGACCTCATCCGCTACACGCATGGAGATACAAACACAGTCGTCTACAGCTCCAACAAACTGGATGGTAATCACTCAAAGCCATGCACATTATTGCAAATACAGTTAGTGGTACATTTTGGAAGTTCAAACGGACCTTTCTACAATACATACATACATACAACAACAGGGTTGCTCCAAGCAGAGCACACAGCAACTAAAATATCTCATAAAAAGTGTACCTTTGATGCCTGAGCTGGGCAAATCAAATATTTTGATGGCTTTTCTTAAATACATAACAGAAAATTAAACAACAGAGTGTCCTTTTTTAAAAAACAAATTTTGAAGCTTAAATTATCCTTCAGTTGTAGAATGACTCAAATATGATTTTGGATTTTTCAGATACAATCAGATACCTGTCACTTACTGACAACAAGTACATCCGATATTTTCCAGGTCACACTGAGAGGTGAGTAAAGCAAACACAACCTTAATCAAACACACAGGTAAACATGTAGTTTGGTATTTAGTGAATGCAGACAAAGTAATGATGGCTGCAAAGTATGCACCCTATATGAAGAAATACCAACTGAGTAAATGCACATGCTGTGTGTTTGTGCTCAAGCTCTTATTTACTGTAAACACATCAAGCTTAGTGGCCCCAAATCAGACCCGAGGAGGTAAAACTTCTTTCAGTGGTATTCTCACTTTCTGCCTTTCTGCAGCTCTTAATCTAATGTGCTCATAAAAACACAGAAGTATATTTCCACTCAGTGTTTGATACATAGAGAAAGTTGTGTCTTTAAATGCATGACACAGTAACAAATTACCTGACTTGTCTGTCCTTGACTTATTTTTCCTTAAATACAATGATAGTTCTCTCTTTAACAGTTATAACCATTTTTTTTGTGTGTGTATCAGGGTTATTGCTCTCTCCATGTCTCCAGTAGATGACACGTTTATCTCCGGCTCGTTGGATAAGACGATCCGGATCTGGGACCTGCGCTCTCAGAACTGTCAAGTGAGTCGTTTGTCAACCAGCTGGAAAATGACACTTTCTTTGCTCTCTGTACACAGTTACACAAATGTGTAATTACACCTACTGCAGTAGATGTTTGTACTCTACATCAGGACATAAAATACTGCCTTTGAAAGTACTATTAATGAGTAGTCAGGAAATAAACCCTGTCCTGTGACCACCGGAGGTCCCCAAACCCCTCTAGGAACCTCAGTTACTCTTGGATCTGCTCAGATGTAAACCAAATCTACACGCAGCACCCTAAACATGATCTTGCAAACATACCCTAAATAAAGACCAAATGGAAAAAAATACATGACTATATGAAAATATATGACACAAACTGCAGCCATCATTTAGGAAGGCTGGAATATGGTGGCAAATGTTTTGCATATTTCTTCAAATTCAAGAGTTTTTGTTGCAGGTTCTCACTCGTTTTCTTCATCTTATTCTCTATTTCAGGGTTTGACAAATCCACTGGGGAAACCTCTATGTTCGTTTGACCCTGATGGGCTGATATTTGCTGCAGGGGTAGATTCAAAGGCAATTAAACTGTACGACTTTCGTGCTTTTGACAAGGTACAGTTCAGCATGTTAAGGGTCTTCTCTTTGTGCTCATATGCAGTGTGTACCTTCATAAAGCTGCTAATATTATGTCCAGTTATCTTGAAATCTTCTCGTTAAAGGGCCCCTTTGCGTGCTTTGAGACGAGGTTTACTCGTGTTTGTGACTGGACTGGACTCAAATTCAGTAACGACGGGAAGCAGATCCTCATATCTACAAATGGAGGGATTATTCGTGTCCTGAATGCTTTCGATGGATCTGTGCTGCACACGTTTTCCGTAAGAGACAAACTTACTGAATTACATTTGTTTTTATGTTAGTATAATGATTTTGAGTGGTTGCTGAAGCTTTCCCCCTCTCTCTCTGCTCATTTTAAGGGCTACAACAACAGTAAAGGCATCTCTCTGGAAGCCTGCTTCACCCCGGACTCGCTGTTTGTCATGATTGGTAAGCTAAAGGACCTCAGCTGTATGTTTGAGCCATTTTCTTTAAGATCCCCTGTTAACATTATGGTTTGTGCAGGTTCAGAGGACGGGAGAGTTCACGTTTGGAGCACAGAGAGTGGAATGAAGGTGGCCGTGTTGGATGGTAAACATCCAGGACCCATCAATGCTCTGCAGTTCAACCCCAGATACATGACGTTTGTTAGTGCGTGCTCTAACACGGTGAGTGCGAACATATCTCATCATGGACCTGGTGCTGGACAAACTGCTAGAAACACTTTGCTCATTTTTACTTTGTTTATGTTTTCTCAACAGACCTTTTGGCTCCCGTGTCTTGATGACTTTTAAAGGTGCCAAACACCACCACCATGGAGGGACGTGAGACGTATTAATGTGTTAGACTGTCTTTTTTGGATAGATCTAGTGCTACGTTCCTCTCATAAAAAGTTGATTCTATTTTTTACTCAGGTCAGATACATTTCATTATCTTTTTTAGCCTGTATTTTCATATTTTTCTCAAGATGTGAATCATTTTATCAGCATTTTTATTGTTTAATTGTTTGCTAATAAACTGTTTTAACATCTTTTTCTAAATAAATCCTGTTTTTTACACTTTGTCTCCATTACTTTCATCAGGAATCATCAAACCTTTGCTAGGCAGTATCCAGGCTTCAACTAGTGATTATATGATTATATATATCATTTTTTTCTTTTCTACCCAACAGTATTAGAAATATAAATCTTTAGTTTACTGAAGACACTCAAAAGTGGCAAACACTAAGACGAGAGAGCTGCCAGGGATATGAGTGTTGGGTTATCTTTGCTCAAAAATTACTTGGAAAAATGACCACAGATTACTTGATTATTAGTTTAAATTGATTGATACAATTGATTTTCTCTTCATTGCCTCTCAAAGCCAGGGGAACCTTTGGCTATAGGTCCTAAAAATGTGCTGTATCAATAAAAAGTGCATATACACTCGCCAAACACTTCATTAGGTACATCTTGCTAGTACCCAGTTGGACCCCCTTTTCCCTTCAGAACTGCTTTAATCCTTTGTGGCGTAGATTCAACAAAGTGCTGGAAACATTCCTCTGAGATTTTGGTCCATATTGACATGATAACATCACATAGTTACTGCAGATTTGTTGACTGCACATCCAAGATGTGAGTCTCCATTTCACCACATCCCAAAGGTGCTCTATTGGATTGAGATCTGGTGACTGTGGAGGCCATTTGAGTACAATGAACTCACTGTCATGTTCAAGAAACCAGTTTGAGATGATTTGAGCTTTGTGACATGGCGCTTTATCCTGCTGGAAGCAGCCATCAGAAGATGGGTACACTGGTCATAAAGGGATGGACATTGACTCTTGATAACAGGCAGGATGGATCCATCATTTCATGTTGTTTACACCAAATTCTGACCCTACCATCTGAATGTTCCAGCAGAAATGGAGACTCATCAGATCAGGCAAGGTTTTTCCAGTCTTCTATTGTCCAATTTTGGTGATCCTGTGCCAATTGTAGCCTCATTTTCCTGTTCTTAGCTGACAAGAGTGGCACCCAGTGTGGTCTTCTGCTGCTGTAGCCCATCTGCTTCAAGGTTCCACATGTTGTGCATTTAGAGATGCTCTTCTGCATACCTTGGTTGTAATGAGTGATTTCTTGAGTTACTGTGGCCTTCCTATCAGCTCGAAGCAATCTGGCCATTTTCCTCTGATCTCTAACAACAAGTCATTTTCACCCAGAGAACTGCTGCTTATTTTCTCTTTTTCAGACCATTGTCTGTAAATCCTAGAGATGGTTGTGTGTGAAAATCCCAGCAGATCAGCAGTTTCTGAAATACTCAGATCACCCTGTTTGGCACCAACAACCATGCCACGTTCAAAGTCACTTAAATCACCTTTCTTCCCCATTCTGATGCTCAGTTTGAACGTCAGCGGGTCATCTTGACCATGTCTACATGTCTAAATAAATCCAGTTACTGCTGTGTGATTGGCTGATTAGACATTTGCGTTTATGACCAGTTGAACAGGTGTGCCCAGTAAAGTGACTGGTGAGTGTATTTACAGACTGGAACCAGTCCCCTTCCTGATTGTCTTTCATGAAAACTTTGAGATGATTTTGAGATGATTTTTACCCCTGGCCCCCCAAAAATTCCGATTAATCAATTACCAGTTTCAGCTTCATATAGCACCAAAATAGTTCACATTTAATAAGAAATTGAGAAATTTCACATTTTCTCTAATACAAAGAACTGATAATGATAGGATTCCACAAGTTGCTCTTTTATAAATAAGTAATTAATTACAGTGAATAATTCTGTGTCTTTAAAAATGTTTCTTTTCTTTTTTAGGTTATTATTTGATATTTATATTGGTGATTTTCACAGTAATGACTGAACAGTAAGAGATGCAAACAGACATTCACACCGTTTCTTAACTGATCTGAGCTCACGTGTGAGAGAAATACAGGCGTCTTTTTTCTTTTTTTTAAAGTGGTCTGTTTGTTTGTTTTGTGCACATAAAGTGTATCTTCCTGAAGTCGAGGAGGGGGAGTGGGAGCCGTGTTAAATAATGTATAGATGCTTGGGTTGTGTACTCACCACTGAGTGAATAATGGATGATCCCATCACAGGTAACCTCACAGGTACACACTTATCTTTCTCTCACCCACCTCTGTGCATGTGCATGTGTGTGTGTGTGTGTGTGTGTGTGTGTGTAGGGCATGTCTGCAAGGAGATACAGAGGTAATAAGGTGTGATAGTTAAAGTATTTAACATGTTTTTACCAACTTAACCAGCTTTCTATCCATTACTCACCCCCCACTGTACTGCCCTTTGTGTGTGTTACCCTGGTGAGCTTGTTAGTGCCCAGATCCTTTTGTTCAGATCATTTAGGGACTTGTCAGTGTACACAGTAAATGTTTGGAGCATTTCAGTTTACACCTCAGGATGCTTGTGTCTTCTCATCAGAAACCCCATATTCTCATGTTTTAATATGTGGAGTTGCTTTACATACCGACCATATTCTCCTTCTTTACCCTTTCATTGACTTTCAAAGCTCACCTTGAAGATCAAAGGCACAAAATACACTGTGAACAAATACCTGAGCCCCCCACCCTCTAAATTCTTAGTTCGGGGAACAATGTTGAACTGTAGCGGTCAGATTCTTGTTTGGTGTCACGTTTCTGTGACCAGGTGGCTGGAATTTGAGATCATGCGTCTGCCCGAGCTGATAGGCCACACTTTGAATGAGTTATAAATTGTTATTACTTGTGTCGGCATCTATAAATGCTGCACTGACCCCTGACGTTGAGAGCTGTGGGTTTCTGCACAGCCTAGAGTGCCTCCCGCAGAGTACAGTACAGGGACAGGACAGTATGTGACCTGCGAGAGGCTCCCCCGCCGAGACTATTAAAGTTGTGGTCATCGATACGCAAAGAGTTTTAGATCAGTGGTCAGGGTGGCATATCCCCTGACAGGCACGTTATTACTCATCAGACACAGTTCCGCAGATTGTATTTCAAGTGTTAGGAAGCTCCTGAGTCACCCTCAAGGCGTTTATGTCACTGGTGCGCGTGGGTCCCTCCGTCTGCCATCAGCTCAGCCTACCTGCTGAGCAAGAAGAGCGAGGACACACTGTGACCTGGACCTGGTCCTTGCTGCATGAGAGGAGTGTGAAGCGGTGAAGCCTGACTGCCAAAAGATGTCACACCAAACTGGAATTAACGGTAAATTTAATTTTTAAATATAATCTGTGCATTTGTGTATTATCCTAGCTGATCCTTAAGATCAGTTTGAATGCTTTTTAAAGTGTTTTTTGTAGGCTTTGAGCTGCACCGCTGCAACTACCACATCCTCACAGCTGCACTGGTGTTTTTCTACAAAAAAATTAAAGATTATTCTCAAGTGATCGCTTAGCACCCTCGGCTTAATTTATCCTCTGTTAATAGAAATATATGCTGACATTTTAGCCTGTTTTAGCTTGACTCGTTTAAAATATGTCTGTCTTCACTGTTGTGACTTCAGTGATTAAATTTACAGTTTAATCTCATGCATTCATGCCTTTGTATGTATGTTATGGCTTTTGGTAATCGGAGGATAGAGGGGCGGGCTGACGGAAGCAAACCTCTCTCACCTTTCTCACCTGATCTTGCATCATTAATGACAGCACTGTGTTTGGTAACCATGGTGAGAGAGAGGAGAGGGAATATAACAAATAGCCAAATCTAGTTTTCTGTGATGAAGTTCAGTCCTGGGGTTTCAGAATTGGGGAATGATGAAGTTGATAGATCAAATCCGTGAGTGATTCTTTGGGGCTTATGTTTGCTCTCCGAGTCACTGTAGGTGATGGTGTGACCATCTGGCAGTGGATCAAATTTTCTCCCTGAAGTGGAGTCTCAGGTTGTTACTTAGACAATTCTGTCTCACTTGCTTTCAACCACCCATCCTCAGTTTTGACTTGTCTGGCTTATATCTGGTTACTTAAGCAACATCTGAGCTGAAAGAGTTTCTGGCCCGAGCGAGGGGAGGTGCCATCAGAATAATGAAGATTATCATCAGAAATGGTAAACATGAGATATTACTGGCCTTCAACAGCATTTGATACAAGTGAGCCTTCATTTAACTTCCAAAATCTTGAGATAAGTTTGCTGATAGGTTCTTTTTCTGCAGAGGAGTTGGTGCTAGATTCATACAGAGAGCCAGCCCAGAGCTGGGACAAGGATTACGACCAGTTCCTGCTTCCTCTGCTCACGCCTCAGGAGCCTTGCTACATGCTCTACCGTCTGGACTCCCAGAATGCACAGGGTTACGAGTGGATTTTCATCGCATGGTCACCGGACCAATCACCAGTATGTCTGCAGCACATTTAAAAGCCATTCCATTGCTGCACCCTATGAAAGAATCAAACAAAATGTTTTAAAATGTGTTAAAGTCGGTCTTAAAGTCAGATTGGGGTTACTGTTAGTGAACACACTGAAATGAGATTTTTAAAATATAATTTAAGATTATTAAGATTAAAGGAAACACATCTGACATGTCTGGTTTGTAGCTGCCAGCTCCAACAGTATGTTAACAGGAGGGGGGAAACTGATGTTTTGACAATTTTTGGACTTTAAACGATTAAAAAAATTAGAGACAGGCTTTTGCTGTTCAAATGCCTACAGAAAAAGTAGCAATAAAAAAACATTTCAGTCTCATATGCATACCTTTGAAGGGCACTTTAAAACATTACATGTTTACCTTATTCTTTGACCCTAAATTAAAAAAAGAAAAAGAAAAAAGCAGCCCAGAAACCATATAAAAGCCATTTACAATAGAAAAATCAGTGTCAAAAATATATAGTGTTTTATTTAATGATATACACAAATAATCATCTTTAAATAACAATTTGTATCTGATTTAATGGTACCATGCTTGTGCATGCCAGATGTAAACTCAAATTTAAAATAAGCACAGAAAAACTTCACAGCAGATTCATGCAAAACATCCAAATGAAGTACAGATACTATAGTAGACAGGATTTAATAACTGAGAACTACAGAACGATTGTTCGTGATCTTTTCTGAAATTGGTGCAATAGTACCCCTAGTGGTACTTTGGAGTACTGCAGGAGGTACTTAAATTGTTTTTTTTTGTTGTTGTTTTTTATTTGCTAATTAGAAAAATATCAGTCATGCATAATTGCTAAACAAATTGAATTATAATAAGTTCAATAAGAAAAATAAAAAAGTTTAAATAACCCACATGATGTAATCATAAAACCCCATAACAGGAAAAAACAACAAACATAATCACAGTCACTGTGAGTGAAGGGGAAACCAGTTTCAGATATTTAATTAGCAGCAAAAATCAAGAAATGCAGTACAGCTGAAAACACAGAGAAAGAAGTCACATGTATCAGTGTAACTCTGATCAAAACAAAGCAATGAAAATAGTTTGATCCCACGGAAAGTAATAAAGATCCTCAGTGAAGCAGAAACATTTCCCATATTTTAAGTACAATTTATCAGTAAAATTCAAAGCAGCTATAAATGTCATCTTAGTGCTATTGCATGATGGTTTAGAAATTTTTTTTTTTTAAATTAGAAATGTGGAATTCAAATGATTTCAGTAACAAGTTTGATATTTGAGAAATCACACGCTGATGATGCAGTGCAACGCAGTTATACATTCTTTTTTTTTTTCCCACCAACAATTTTTTTCCCCGGTCGAGGGGTATTTGGCTGAAACAGGGGTGTACTTTATTTAAAAAAAAAACAAAAAAACGTGAGAACCACTGCTATAGAAAACCAGAGTACTAACTGTGGTGAAGTCCTTCATGTCCCTGTGTCTGTCCTGGTATCCTCCAGGTGAGGCAGAAGATGGTGTATGCGGCGACCCGTGCCACACTGAAGAAAGAGTTTGGAGGAGGTCACATCAAAGACGAAGTGTTTGGCACAGTCGAGGTCACTGTAATCCCAACTCTCTACTCATCTACCACTGTGGTTTTTAAGAATGCAGGAGATTAACCAATTGAATTAATTGTTGCGCTGCTTTTTTTTATTGTTTAGCAACAATATGAAGAAATAATATTGTTTTACCAAGAGTACAGTGTAAAGATTTCCTGGAAATAGCCTTCCTCTGATCCACTGTTTCCTTATTGAACATGTATCATTCAGTACCAACCTCTTGGTGTCTCTGTGTTTTTAGGACGACGTGTGTTTCCAGGGATACCTGCGCCACAGGTCCTCCTGCTCCTCACCACCTCCACTCACAGCAGCTGAGCAGGAGCTACAACGAATTAAAGTCACAGAGGTACAGACAGAAAAATACAGGCTATCAATACTATATGAATCTTATACTTATAAATTATCTGTGTTCATCCTGTATGCTTTTTTTTCCCCCTGCAGGATAAAGTTGTATGGGTACGTGGATATTTTCTTTTCTTTGTGATACAAGAATGGAAGTGTGTGTTTACTTAGGTGAAAGACACTTGTGATTTTAAAACTTTTTCTTCTGTCTGCAGGATGAACGAAGAAGAATTGTGACTCCAACAGCAAGAGCAAGGGTTTGTGAAGTCTTGTGCAAAGACAATTTTTTTTGTGTTGTGTTACATGTTAGGAGAAAACAGTACAAACTTTTTTGTGTTTTTGTGTTTTTTCCTGCAGGTAACAATGGAGTTTGGCTTAGACAAACGGGCACAGACTCTTCAGGGTCTTGCATTTCCTTTACAAGAAGAAGCCAAACGAGCTCTGCAGCAGCTCAAGCAGAAACGCATCAACTACATACAGCTGGTGAGGCCTGACAGAAAACAATTAGAATTCATTAAACAGTCTGCAACATATAACATTTATTGTAAACATGCTCCGAGGGTGTGTTTTTGTCAGTGAACTTGATTGTGCATGACTTGACCCCTTAAAAAGAAAAGCTTGCTTGTTTATGTTGTGTTGCAGAGGCTGGATGTAGACAGAGAGACCATTGAGCTGGTTCACACTAAACCTACAGAAATCCATGAACTTCCCTACAGGATTCCATCAGATTCACCCAGATACCACTTCTTCATCTTCAAACATTCCCATCAGGGCCAGCTGCAGGAAGCTCTGGGTCAGTAAACATACATATCAAGCACTGTCTGCTGCTTGTAAAGCACTGATTTGGCGCTATATAAGTAAAATGATTTCAGTATCTTAGATTAGGTGAAATTGGTTGCCGGTGAAAGAGAATGCTGCAGCAAAGATTGCCACAGTCGCCCATACTTTGCATGGAAGATGCTGACCTGTCTGCAAACACTTGCCAACTATTTGCCCAGCAATAGTGAAACTAGGAAGAATGTGATGCAACCCAGAAATGGAGAATATTTGCCTTCAAAATGAAAGTTGTTTAAAAAGGCACAACTTTTACTTTGTCCCTGTTTCCAGTTTGCATCACACTTGTCACACTTTCACTCCCACTTGGCGAGCAGTTGGCGAGTGTTTGCAGATGTAAAACTACTGGCGACTGCGGCAATCTGCTAGTGACCAAAGCAGTCGCAAGGAGGTTTTCAGTGCAGCAGCATGTTGCTCTTTGAAATTAATTTCATCTAGCAACTGCTAGAAACTTCCAGCAACCATTCACCAACTGGTTGGGGAATACACATATTTCAAACAGTGGTTGCTAGGGGGGCACTGACCCATCTCTAGGCCTGCATGAGTGGGGCTTTAGCAACTGATTTCACAGTGACTGCCAGCAACCTCCAGCAAACACTCACCAACCAGTCAGGGAACACACATTTTTCCCTAGCAACCGCTGATTGCCAGGGGGGTCACTGACCGGTCTCCAGGCCTGCGTGACTGAGGCCTTATCAAGGCATATAGACTGTATGGGCGCAACGCACAGACACAGATATCTGCTTATTAGTACTAACAAATAAATACTGATAAATAGAATTTCACTCATTGCATTTAACTGCACAGCAATCCATATCATTTGCCAGATAACTGCATTAAAAAAATGCTCCAGAAGGCACCAACACCACAAGCACAGTCGAGACGTCCTGTTCAATGTCTCAAATAAGCTGAAGTAAAACGGAGCAGAAAATTCAATTTAAACTGGTGGGTTATATGAAAATTCACCCCCTGTACAGTTATCATGAAGGAGGGAACTCTCCTTAGAGACCAAAACTGTTTTTTGTACCAGTCTGTAGCCATGTTTATTTTTGTGGTAAAGCCGGGCATTGTAGCATGGAGTTTATGGTGACTGAGTTGCTTTTGGAGCCAGCCTCTAGTGGCCATTCAGGGAACTGCCGTTTTTGGCACGTTGGCACTATTTTTGAGCAACAGAAGTTGCCACTTGGTTCCGAGCTGCACAAATCAGTAATTTTATAGATACTGACAATGAATCATATATGCTGTGTAATGTGAAAAGATTTGAACTCACAATTAACACTAAACTCTGCACTCTCCTCGGCTCTGTGGAGGAAATTATTATCTTTTACCTCATTTTTCTTTTTTGGTTCCACTGTTTATGTTCACTGCTTTCATCAGCCTCATTTCCAGCAGCAGCAGGCAGCTGTGAAGAAGCCCTGATAAATCCAGCACCAATCAGCAGACGGAGGCAGTTAGCAATTATGAACCTTTATGACACAGCTGAAGATTCACCAGCTATTTCTGTCAGCGGCTGGGCCAAAAAGACCTAAAAAGAGAGTGTTTATTTCGACTTACTGTAATCCAGTCTCCATAACAACTCCAAATGAATGCTAATTTTCTTCCAGTACATGTGTGAATGAATCACCGCTCTCACTGACAAAATCACATCAGTATGGTTCACTGTGTGTCTATTTCTCACACAAAACTTATTTAAAGACATAATCATAATCTGTTTTACATTATCAGCTGCTGAGCTGTTAACGTTGTTTGAACCTTTTTTGCACAGGCTAGTTTTATACTGAACTGATGCCAAACAAATGAGCTGAAAACAGCTGGAATCATGCACTCATTCAGCCAACTAAACTCTTAATAGCTAATGTGGGGTAGTCCTCCTGTGTGTTTAATTATAGGATGTCCCAGTTGGGTCTATGCAGTGTAAAGTTTGGAGATAGTCAGGCCCATGTTTCATTGTCACTGTCCAGAGTGCCTTGAAGGGGACCCATTTTGCTTTTCCTCCTTTTCTGTCATATTTTTATACTGTACAGTAACAATGTAGGATGCTTGTTTTCCAGAAAAGTCAGTGTATGCACAGGTAGTCCCAGCTCAGGCTTCAAACTGTTCTAAATGCTCAGTTTCAGACATTTTTCTACTCTTGGCTCCTGATGTCAATAAAAGGGGATATCCTCAATATGGTCACCTCACCCAAGAAAGCTGGCCTAAAGGGAGGGTCACCTTTAAGGAAGAGGGGCTAAAACAGCTTGTTTCAGACAGTGGATAAGTCACCAGGCCCAGTTTATGATAAATAAGGAATATTTTGAACTGAGAATCATACAAAGCTACTCTAGTAGAGTCCACCAGTAAAAATATGGAGTTGGAACTGAGCATAATATGTCCTCTTTAACAGAAAGTAGTGAAGCAACTGATTTGATCCAGTGAGGCAGCAAATATCAACTTCTGCTCAACTTCATGTCTGTTCCAGTGTTTATATATTCGATGCCTGGGTACACCTGTAGTATCAAAGAGCGGATGTTGTACTCCAGCTGTAAGAACAGGCTACTGGATGAGGTGGAGCGAGACTACCAGCTGGAAGTCACCAAAAAGGTACAGCGCTCCCACAGAGAGAGTGACAAATAATTTGCAGTGTCATTATATTAACTGTCCAATGATTATTTTGCATGCCTGCATAGATGGAGATAGACAGTGGTGATGGTCTGACAGAAGACTTCCTGTATGAGGAGGTCCACCCCATGGAGCACACTTTAAAGCAGGCCTTTGCCAAGCCTCGTGGACCAGGAGGGAAACGGGGCAACAAACGCCTCATCAAAGGTGCAGGAGAAAACGGGGAAGAAAATTAGACATTACACACATTTGTATCACAGAAACACACATCACGATATCTAAGAATTGACTTGTTATTTGATTATTTAGCTTCTAGACACTGTTTCTTTATTTTTACTTGAGGATATAAATTTCACTCTGAAAATGAGGAAAATGGGGATCCACCATAAAGCAGAATCCATTTGTATCTAAAGTTTCTAAATCTGATCTTTTTTCTTTCTTTTTCTTTCGAAAGGGATGCAAGATCTTGGTGATAAAATGTTTAAAGTAATTTTAAATCATGTGGCAGTTATTATATGTTGTACATACAAGTTTTTTTTTTTTTAGTTCCACAAAACAGAAACATAAATACACACATCTAGGATACAGTCATATGAAAAAGAAAGTTTTTACCAGGACTCTCTGCAGTCATGTGAAAAACTAAGTACACCTTTACTACTTCCATAGGAATTAAGAGGATACGTAGCAGCCAGGTGCTGATAGTCAAATGCACTTGATTAACTGATCATCAGCAAATATGACCACTTCTTTGAAAGCAGACGTTTTGGCAGTTTGCTGGTCTGGAGCATTCAGGTGTGTGATAACACAATGTCACAGTCTTCCCAGGAGTGGACGTCCCAGCAAATTCAACCCAACGTCAGACCGTGCAATGCTCAGAGAAACTGCAAAAAACCCAAGAGCTACATCTCAGACTCTACAGGCCTCAGTTAGCGTGTTAAATGTGAAAGTTCAAGACAGTGCAATTAGAAAAAAACTGAACACGTATGGTTTTGTTTGGAAGGGGAGAAAGCCTCTTCTCTCTAAAAAGAACATGGCAGCACAGCTTAGGTTTGCAAAGTTGCATCTGAACAAACCACAAAACTTCTGGAACAATGTCCTTTTTTACTGATGAGCCCAAAGTGGAGATGTTTGACTATAATGCACAGTGCCACGTTTAGAGAAAACCAAACACAGCATATCAGCACAAACACCTCACACAAACTGTCAAGCATGGTGTTGGAGCTGTGATGATTTGGGCTTGTTTTGCAGCCACAGGACCTGGGCACCTTGCAGTCGTTGAGTCGACCATGAACTCCTCTGTATACCAAAGTATTCCAGAGTCAAATGTGAGACCATCTGTCTGACAGATAAAGCTTGGCCAAAATTGGGTTACGCAGCAGCAAATTTACAAAAGAATGGTTAAAAAAGAAAAGAATCAAGGTGTTTGAAATATGGTTGAAGTCTAGATTTTGACAGTCCAGCCTTCTGTGCTGTGGTGGGATCTTAAAAGAGCTGTGCACAAACAAATTCCCACAAACCTCAATGAACTGAAGCAAAGCTGTAAAGAAGAGTGGGCCAAAAGTCCTCCACAACAATGTGAGAGACAAATAGAGTCACACAGAAGACGATTACTTCAAGTTATTGCTGCTAAAGGTGGTTCTACAAGCTGTTGAATCATGGAGCGCACTTAGTTTTTCACAGAACTGCAGAGAGTCCTATGGAAACATTCTTTTTTTCACATGACTGTATGAAGTTTTGAACTAGTTCAACACAAATATATTTCGTTGTACATAAGATAAGTTTGTAACAGCTCTCATATCAATGTGAAGCTACAGGCGAAGCTATAAAAATAGACTGTACATAAATGTTGGGTGTAGGGGTGGATCTGAATGAAAAACCGAGGACATTCCACGTTCATGCGATAACAACTTGTCAGTCACAGTGCAGCTACAGCCTAAAGCATAACCTGCTTTATTGTCTGTTTTATTCTACATGAGACCATAGTTTACAAAATGAAAATCATGTTGCTCTAAAGCACATCAGGAAAGTGTTTACAGTGGTTGTGGATGCAGAGAGCAGTGGGGTCTTTTCCTCATTCAGCTACGTTTTTGCAACCAGAGGAGTCGCCCCCTGCTGACCATTAGAAAGAATATAGGTTTGAGGCACTTCTGCACTGGCTTCACTTTTCAAACCCCAGAGCTATGTTCATGCTTTCTACACACTCTATAATGAGCAGCCAGTTCCACCTTATAAATATCTATATTTTATATATATATATATATATATATATATATATATAAATATAAATATCTGGATTGTTACATACCGTATGTATTGCACTATATGTCCACAGGTACCAAATTCTGGGAGTCTTTTTTATCACTGTGAGGTGTAGCTTCAGAAGAAAACTGCAGCTAAGGTTTAAATTTTCTTTCTTAAAACTGAAAAAACTACGATATTTTCCTTTTACTCCCCAGTCTTTTCCTCTCCTCTCCACTTTTTCTTTAATCACTTGGAAATTAATAATTAATGGAGACTAATAATTAATCCAGCTCATCAAGATCAATGGGAAATCTCATGACATTTCTGCTTTAGGGTGAAACATCCTTTACAGTACATTACCCAGGCATGTGCTGTGCTCACAGTTCACGCTTTACCAGATGCAAACTCATCCACATTATTTACAGTTGCCTTCATCAGTGACCTGATTGAGTCCTTACTACAGTCAGATGAAGGCTGTTCTTTTACAGCGGGTTCTACAATAAAATATTTTCTGTATTTTGTAGTGTGTGTCCTCTTTTCTTTCCCTCTATATGTGTATGTGTGTGTTGGTGATATACTATAGTCATGCAGGCAGGCAGCAGCAGGGGTCATGGTTCAGCAGCAGAGGTCAGTTGGGTGTGTGTGTGTGTGTGTGTGTGTGTGTGTGTTTGTGTTTTCCGGGAAGGCGCTCTACTCAGAAGCCTTCAGCTGTGCGTTCTGCTGCTTTTTGTATCTCATGGGAAACTGAGCTGATTTGAGCATGTTTTCTTGGAAAAGGGGTTCAGAGCTGCGTAACAGCTTTCAGGAGGTCATTATCGCTGCACATGGGAACTCTAGTGTAGATTATGATGAATCTCTTTGAAGACATACTCACTTCAGGCAGATTAGTTCATCTGCAGGGGGAAAAAATGCACCACACGTAATTTTCTTCATGATAACGTAACGAGGCGCAGCCTATTTAGAAAAGAAATAATTAGAAGAGGAATTAAATGTTAACATATCGCAATTCACCAAGTGTTATAAAATAAATTATAAATAAAGCCCATAAACAAAAGTCAGAAATTCAGTATTGCATAATATAATACTGGTACACAGTATTACTGTTGGACAATATTTCCTTTGAACATGACTACAGCATTAAACGCATCACTGCCAGCAACTCCGCCAGGACAGGCAAAGGTAAAGTAAACATTACCGGATGTAATGCTTCTTGCTTTCAAAATAAGACTGACTTTGTTTCTCAGTAAATAATGTAGCGTAACCATGAAGCTGTGTAGTAATAAAGAGTAACTTTAAAACTCAGTTTATTACTATGAAATATATGATCATTTCCATAGTTTTTTTTCAAGGCTACCTTTCATTCACACTGAAGCAACAACAAGATTTTGAGGCAAAAAGAGAGATCATGAAGTAAAACTGCCAAAGTCTAAAGTAACAGAGTATTTTAAAGACTTAAAATTTCAGGCAGTTAAAGGTGCAGTTGAGGTTTAAACTAAACTAAAAACTGGATATAAATAAAACAAAAATTAATATTAAACCGTAAAACAAATAAAACTAAGTAAAAATGTCTTCCTTAGAAGCTAATAAAAAAATAATTAAGATGAAAGTAAACATTTTTAAACAATAAATACTTGGGCTAACGAACAATCCAACAAAAAAATTAAACAAAGCTGACATGAAAACAAACAACTAAATAAAAATTTAAAAAACTAACTCCTACTATCCTAACAGCAAAGAATGAGGCCATTTATCAACTTTTTCTCAAAGCACACTCACGACCAGCTTGCGTAAAAACTCAATCCTGTTTTGTTTGCTGTTTTGTTGTTTTTAACAGAATTGAGCGCCTTTCTTACATCTTATTTTGAAAAGCGTACCGGAAGCGGTGTATGTTGACGGAGCCCCGTTGAGCTGCTGCCAGCAGCGTGTGGCTCTTCTGTCCCTGCAGGGGCTGAAACACAAAACCTTTCTTGGAAACAGATTCCGGGAACTTCTGTGAGTCCGGCTAAACCGAGCAGCTTTCTGTTCTGCACTTTACTCAGTAAAGAGACGGCTTCAGCCGCAGTTTTTACATGCAGCAGACCGCACGCATATCTTTTATCATTTCGTAGGAGTGAAGCAGAAACTTTAAAGGAATGCTTATTTTCGCTGTCGGCTGCACTGTTTTGGTAATTAAAGATTCATTGTGATCATTCATTGGACTTCCTGCAGCCGTTTTTATACACTGGTATCCTTATGATTTTGCGTGATTTAAGGTAAGATTATTTCTAATATAATTTGGGTACTTACGGGCATTTGATTGCGTTGTGTATGCTGCAGCAGAACAGCGTCTTATATCACACTGTACGCTCTAAAGTGCCCAGAGATGACTGTTCTCATGAATTGGCGCAGTATAAATAAAACCGAATTGAGTGTACGTGAACCTGCACGTGCGTTGTTTGATAATTATTATTTAATTCTTGACTTGTACGTAAGTGCGTGAGTTGTGCGTGTGCCTATGTATAGATGGGTGTCATTTTAAAGGTAAAGCCTGAACTCTTTAACCCCTGCAGTGAGAGGATCCTGCTGACACAGTTTGCGTCCTCTTGTAACCTTAGAGGGAGGCTTCACTGGAAATCAATACAAAGTTGTTTTCAGTGATCACCTTTGAGGAAACATTTCCGTCCTGATGGGAGTGGTCGCTTCCATCAATGGGCTGGGATGAGTGTGACTGTCCCCAGATGTCCAACCAGTTAACACACCTCTGGCAGATTTTGGACTGGCATATTAAACAGCAGTCAGCAACTCCGTCCTATAAACATTAATAGAGGGAATGTCTTTCAGAAGAATGGTTTTCATCCTTCCGTTAGATTTCAGAGAATCAATGCCAGAAAGCGCTGAAGCTGTTCTGGCAGCATGTATGTTGGGTTTTCCTTTAATTTGTCACCCAAATGCATATGCATGCCTTACTACTTACTTTATTTACATAGTAAGTAAGTAAGTATTTTGCATTGCTTACCTTTGTTCAGAGGAGCTCATGGAACATAATTCAGTATAGATTTGTGTAGTCTGCTATCTCACGTGTAAAAATATTTTTCCTGCATGATCATTATTTGAACAGGTGTGCTGTCAGTCAGAAATGGTTGCCCGGGCAGTGACCATTTTCCATCATGAGGTACAGAGAAACTCATGCTGCTCGGATCCTGCCCCTCCATCCTGGGACCCGGCAGATGACCTCCGCTGCATCACCACCACCTTCCAGTACCTGCAGACCTCTGGTACACCAGCAGCCTGATTTAACTTCACATTTAATTCTTGACCTGACACTTCCGGTGCCACTATCTTTAAATAGCTGATAACTAAACTGTCTTTTTTCAGGTTGGTACTGGGGTTCTATTTCGGCAAGTAAAGCTCGGGAAGCTCTCCTGACGAAGTCTGAAGGTACATTCCTGGTGCGGGACAGCAGTCACCCTCAGTACATGCTGGCTCTGTCAGTGAAGACCCGCTGTGGACCCACAAGTGTGCGTATAGAGTACAGCAGGGGCAGCTTCTGGCTGGACTCCATCTCCCCTGGTCTGCCTCAGCTGCAGTCCTTCCCAGATGTTCTCAGCCTTATACAGCACTACACTGGCTCAGGCCACACACCACAGGACCAGAGATCAAGTGACATTCACTCCCAAACAAAACCTGACCCTTCGCAGCATGCAGCAGCTAAAGACAGCGGAGTCCCTCTGAAGCTGAAGCATCCATTGCACAGACTGGAGGTTTTCCCTTCTTTGCAGCACCTGGCACGCCTCACCATCAACAGACACACAAACTGCCCCAACCAGCTGCCCCTCCCAAAGCCTCTGCTGTGCTACCTGCAGGACTATCCTTTCTCTATTTAATATCTGCCCCTCAGATACAGGACAAATAGACTTTAACATGGTCACATCCATGAGCACATACTGTGAATCCAGGACACTTAGAGACCCCAGAAAGACGACCCATCCGATTATGTATAATAAACCACTCTTGACCTCACTGCTCATGAATAAGCTCATTCTTATTACATTGCTACTGTTATTTTTCAAAGTATTGTTAAATTATTTTTACGTGTCTGCCTCAGCTATTGTGAAATGTGCAATGCTAATATGTGAGTTGCTGTCTTTCTGTCTTTTCTGTGGCCAATGTAGCACCGGTGAGAAGAAAGCAGCTCCTAAAACCAGTGGTCTCGAGTGTTTTTCAATAAGGCAGCCTCCACTTATAAATAATAAATCAGTGAAAAAAGTAGCAACTGTGTGCTTTGTTGTTCCAGCAGAGATTACATTAGAAATGATTTGGGGGTTTTGTGTCTTAAAGAGCAAATGTTTTTCTCTGTGCTGGAGGCCACTGGAGGCGAGGAGGGGGGAAAACACACAAAATTACCAGGAAGAGATTAAAACTAACTAAAAGGAGATCCAAAATAAACACAAACAGATGCAAAATCAGCAAAAAGAGACAAAAACAGCACGTGAGACACATAAAGGGACCACAAAGAGACACAAAATCACAGAGACAAGTCTGTACCCAGGGTCCTGTTGCTCTCACATGGGTACAGTGTGTGCATTTAATACATTGTGGATTTCTTTAATGTTGACGGTCCTGGTCTAAATCAGATATCTTTCATTTCAAGAAAGAAGAAGAACTACCAGCATCAAATGCTCTTCAACAAATACAAAACCCAACAAAAGAGGTCTGTTTGTAGCTGCTTTTATTGTCAGAGGATTATAAATGCCATTCCTGAGAATTAAACCTCGGAAATGTTTTCTCTTTTCCGTGTTGTGCCCCCCCCCCAAATTACTGTTCATTTGAGGGCACAGATGAATGTGAGGTATTACTGTTTTCATGGAAGCGCATCTGAGTTGGTTTCCACGAGTTAGAACTGAGCAGCGCAGAAAAAAGCCTCTTATCAGGATTAGAGTAAGAGCTGCAGTTATTAATACACTGCTGCACCGCCAACTCTCTGTTTGTGTGTCTCTCTGCTTCAAACTGCCACTGAAAAGCTTAAATCATTTCTCGGGCCACAGTTAAATGACCAGGATGAGCAGAAACAAATTCTCTATCGAGATCACATCACAGTGAAGCGCTTTCATTAGGATTTACTGCAACATTATACTGAAGGCATTTTAGAGCCACTTATATGCTGTAGTGAAAGGAGAGCTCAGATTGGAGTAAACGTGGCAGCGCCTTGCTGTAAAAACACTCCATTACCATTAAAAGTTTGACAATCAAAATTCTAGTTTGTAAGTGAATAAAAGTAAATTAACTTAAAACATCAGATACAAAAATACTCATGATACAAATAAGTCATATTCATATTCAAGCCTTTATATAAAAGGCATTATAAGATATTAATGTATGGATTATATGCAAACATATTGTTATCACAGATATCTTAATGGGTAAGCACTGTAATATAGCTCATAAAGGTGAGGTGATATTTAAACTGTCATGCTGTATTCTTTAATCTCTAACAGTGGACTTTATAAGATACTCGTGTTTTGTGCAAATCTTAACAAAAGCAGATCACAGCATGAACACAGATGGAAATGTGAGAATATGTGTCACTGAAAAACACAACAGCCCTGACATGGGTTGGACTTTATTTCAGGATCTCGATGCTGTGATGCAGTATTATTAAAAGCGGCCTTATCACAGAAGACATTTTGACATGTCATACTAGGAAAAATCACAGCTGTAAATAATAAAATTAATGATTGAATTCCATTTTCCTGCTTCAGTTTCACACTGTCAGGGGCAACTGGGGCCTAGTGCTTTTCTGACTTTTCCTGCTATTTCTGCTGTGGCCTATCACTGTGTATAGAGTCACTGGACTGTCAACAAAAAGCAGATTTTTCACTCTGAAACTTGCTTTTTGACATCATGGTGCATATTCCATGATTAATTTAGGATTTTTTAAAACATTCATCAGAATTAGCAATAAAAAAATCAGTTACCAGACTAACCCCATGTATTATTCTGGATATACAACTGAAACCCGCTAAAGCCAACAAAACTAGAGCCCGACCAATATAGGATTTTTAAGACCAATACTGATACTGATATTTCGGTAATTAATATATTGATAAATTGGATGATATTTATTTTTTCTTTCAAACACATGAAATACAAACAGATTTCCCTAATATTTGTTATATGTAGTTATTTATTTACCCATTTACGCTCTGCCCGACTCTGCTCAGATCCACTGGTTGTTGTGTTCGTGGCGTTCCAAACCAGTAACTGTGTAAAAACCTGTTAAAGACTGTTATAAATGGCTGTTTTTTTCAGTCATTGAACTGTAAAAAAAAGAAAAAAAAAAAAAAAAAACATAAAACAAATAAACAAAAAAGCAGAGTGCCCCCTGGTGGACAAAACTATGCAGTGTCAACACTCAGGACATGGTTAAGGCCTGTTTTTCTCTTCCTTTCCTTACTTTTTAAATTTTTATTTATTGGTCGTTATAAATGCCGATACCGATAGGTCGGCAAATAGCTAATATCGGCTGATAATATCGGCCAACTGATATTGGTCGGTCTCCAAATAAAACCCCAAGCTTGTTAATACTGGACCCTGAACTGTACATCAAAATATATAATAAAAAATATCATTTAAAAAAAATAGTAAATGGTAGTGGGTCCTACCATATACATAACTTATGTGTTTTATTCAATATGTAAAAGAAGCTCTAAAAATGTAAGAAAAATTACATTAATGTTAATTTTACCTGGTGTGAAGAGGTAGGAATGTTGCATTATATACAAGTATTGATGAAAACTGATATATTATTATTATTATTATCATTATTATTGTTATTATTATTATTATCATATTTTTAAAGTGTCGTGTTGTACTGTAGTGTATTGTTATGCTCTCCCCACCCCCTCACTTCCCTCCTGTTAATCCTTCAGCAGCACAGTAAAAAGGAGCAGCGGTGGATGCTAACAAAGCACTACTTGGACTTCATTTGGATAGATTTTAAACTAATAACTTGGTGAGTTCGTAGTATTTTCCAGTAACTTGTAGTGGTGGTATTTTGTCACACTGTTCGTTAGCAATAATATTATTATGTTGATTGGAAATCTGTATATCTTTACCAATATTCCGCCTAGGCTAGCCAGTTAGCTAACGGACCGATAAAGTCGCATTGACTTCCGTTATGCTAAGCTAAGCCTGGCTAACTAGCCTAAACTAGCTAAACCGGTACCGGTTTGTTACTGAAAGGAAAAGCGGTGTTTCTGCTCAGCAGCTAGAACCGAACCACAAACGCTGCTGGGATCCTAGATGCATTTATGCCACACATGTTTTACACATTTACCGCAGCACCTCTGAGTAATATCGTAAAGATTCAAATTGAGCTCACAGGACACACATCCGGCTAAGCTAACGCTCGATGGTTAGCTACAGTCGAGTCTTTTGTAAACAGAACATCCTCCCGGCCAGATAAAATCTGGGTCAGCCAGCACTGCAGCGATCCCTGTTATATTCTGCTGCCATCCGTTTACACGTTAATACGATCAGTATTCTTGTAGCGACGGGAACAAATGTTTATAATATATATATATATATATATATTTTTTTTTTTTTTTTTTGTTTTTTTTTTGGGGGTGGTG